>PVIH01022299.1:0-27538 GCA_004025045.1 Sigmodon hispidus | reverse complement strand
ACTTATTGATTGTTGGTCTTATTGCCTGTGCCACTGGTGTTATATTTAGGAAGTGGTGGCCTGTGCCAATTTGTAGAAGTGTATTTCCCACTTTCTTTTCTAACAAGTTCACAGTGGTTGGGGTTAAGTTGAGGTCTTTGATCCACTTGGATTTGAGTTTTGTGCAGGGTGACAGGCTCGGATCTATTTGCATTTTTCTCCACACTTCCATCCTGCTATGCCAACACCATTTGTTAAATATACTATCTTTTTTCCATTGAATGTTTTGGGCCTCTTTGTCAAAGATCAGGTGTTCATAGGTTTTTGGGTTAATGTCTGGATCCTCAGTTCTATTCCATTGGTCCACAAGTCTGTTTTTATGCCAGTACCAGGCTGTTTTTTATTACTGTAGCTCTGTAGTATAGCTTGAAGTCAGGGATGGTGATACCTCCTGAGGTTCTTTTGCTGAGTAAAATTATTTTGGCAATCCTGGCTTTCCTGTTATTCCAAATGAAATTGAGTAATGTTCTTTCAAGGTCCAAAAAATATTGTGTTGGGATTTTGATAGGCAGTGCATTGAATCTGTAGATTGCCTTTGGTAAAATTGCCATTTTTACTATGTTGATCCTACCAAACCAGGAACATGGGAGAGCAGAGTCCCCATTTTCACATTCAGTTCTTGAGCTACTTTATAACAAACTGTGCTAATGAAAATTCCCCTTCCCTATTCTTGTGCCTTATAGTTGTCCTTCTTGCTTTTATGTGACCATTAAAACCAACAGAAGGTAAAATAGCAAGACATGCTGCTTATGTGACTGTAAATAGTGAAATTCAGAGGCTTACAGTCCTTGATCTTCACTTCTAACTGCAACTGGATGACAAAATATATTAATCAAATCTCATTAACCCTTTATTTCCATGTATTTTTATTGTGCCTGGAAAGACAAATTTTTCTCTAGAGAGCTTGCTATGAGATCCTAGGTCTATCTCTAATACAGTGCTATATTGGGGAACAGTACTGAGAAGAACTGAATGGATCTCTTTCACTTATTTATCCACAGTGAGTGACTCAGGCTCAGTGTTCATATGCACAGGCCTTCACACCATACCTGATATGCCCACAGTTAACTGATCCAGGTGGGAATATCTGAGAAAAATGATTTTATGCCCTTATCCAAAAAGGGACCTTAGCAAGTTTGGCATGATGGTCAGTGTGACTGCTGATATGCCTCTGGAATGTTCCAACAGACAGGATGCTGATAGTTTTATAGATAAATTCTTTGGAGGAAATGAACATAAATATTTATTTACAAGTGTCTGAAATTTGTTCTATCAATGCTAAAGCTGAAGCCAGACCTCAGCACCATCACTGATGGCTGGCCCTTGCAGAGGATGCAGGATGGATTCTGTCTGTTCAGGTGAACAAGCAAGCAGCTTACAGACTGATGTGAGCGCACATAATGTAGATACATTTATCCTTCAGGGATTACAATGCTTCTATCAAGGCCTCAGGGACTTTGAGATCTGTCACTTTAAAAAGGCTTGGAGTCAGAGGTACTTCTGTACCTGTACAGAGGTGTGTATATATCTGTAGCTGGGAAAGGAATGTTGAAGACATCAAGGCTTGCCTCCCATGCTGACCTGTTCCTTTGTAGCCTGTCATCATGGTATTCACTAATTGACTTCACCTATGGAAGAGTCTGGTTTCATGTCCAGAATCCTTTATGTAGTTCTTACTCAGGACAGTTTGTTTCTTGGTGGCATGAGGGTAGATAGGATTCCTTATGCATTGTACTGTTCTCTTCTGGACAGTGGTAGAAAGCACTGGTCACTCAGATTCCTTCATACTCCCATTCAGGCTCCTTTTCTAGCTCAACCCAATTTGTTTCTTTGAGCTATCAATTCTCTTGAGAGGTATGTACTCTTTTATAAAATTTAGCAATAACACTAACTTTCTATAGTACTTTTGTATATTTGAATAGTGTCTTGAGCATTACTAAGTACATTTTATAAAACTAAATGTTAGAAAATTTATGGGAATTTTTATTCAGTCATCATGTGTGATTGACAAATACCAGAATGAAGCTTTTTTTCTATTGTTCTTAGAATCAGCTTGTTATTGCACTGTGTACCTGAAGGGATGTGCTGATATAGAAAATCCTTTACCTCTTGATTCCTCCAGTTGCCTGGCTGTGGGCACCTGCAATCCTGGCATTGCATGGTAGAGATAGGTAGATTTGAAGAACTGGCTTGAAAAGTAGTGCAGGTGAAATGTAGAACTGATATCATCTGGTTTCCTACCTCCATGCACCTAAGCTAAGAGAAAGGGAAGCAAAGCCTCCCTTAACTATATTGTGGTAACAAATACCAATTAGAATTTAATGTGGGAACATGAGGGCTTGAGATGGCTGAACTGAAGGGGTGACAGAGAAGGTGAGCAATGAGAGTGATATCTTGACAGAGTGAGCCAGCACGGGTTTAGGAGACACCTGGTGCTGGAGAAATCCACAAGGAGGTCCCAGATAAGACTCTTAGCAATACAGGAGAGAGTGCCTCAACTAGCCTTCCCCTGTAGTCAGATTGGTGACTATCCTAACTGTCATCATAGAACCAATGACTGACAAAAGCAGAGGCAGACACTCACAACCAAGCACTTGGCTGAGCTCCTGGTGTTTAGTTGAAAAGAAGGAGGAACAACTAAAGGAGCCAGGAGTATGAAGGAGAAAACCATAGAGACAGTTAACCCAAGATAATGGGAGCTCATGGACTCTGGACTATCAGCTGAAGAGTCTGCATGGGTCCAAACTAGGCCCTCTGAATAAGGGTGGCAGATGCATGGGTAAATTGATCCATTAGTAGGCTCCCTGGCTGTGGGGTGAGAAATTATCTCAGATACATGAACTAGCTTTTTAGAGCCCACTCTGTATGATGGAATGCCTTGCTCAGCCTTAATACAGAAAGGAGAGAATGGTAGCAACTTGGTATGCTAGCCTTTGTTGACTGCTCAAGGGATCCCCTGGAAGAGATTCTCCTGGAAGAGTGGATGCTATGAGGGAGAAGTGTGGTGGGGAGAGCAGAAAAGGGGAGGGAGGGGGAACAATGGATGGTGTGTAAAAGGAAAAAAAAACTTCTTAAATAAAATAAAACATTAATCCCAAAACAAGAATATAAACAGCTTTAGTACAAATAATGAAGGCGTGGAAGACATACTGTAAACAAAAATTTTAACATGAAGTTCTCAAGAATCAAATGACAATTGCCACCTCAACAAATGGCAAACAGGACATTTGAAATGTGTAATTTTAAATGCTACAAACCATATAGATCATTTCAGCATCCGGCTTTATCTGTAAATGTTACCTGATGTATTGAACTAGCACACCAGAGGAAGCAAACTTAGAAGCATTATAATGCAATGGGAGCACCCGAGGTTGGAAAACTATTAAAACTTGTATTGTACAAGCCTACTTCTTTTTAAAGCTTAGCTTTGTTAAGTGATGGGAGAAGGTATTCCTTTAGGTGTAACTGATTTTTATGCACTTTCTGGAAGTTTCCTTTTTAACTCTGTCACCATCCACTGGGAGTGCTCTGGGTAAGCTGCACAAGAAGAATCCTTCTGACTGATGTCATCAGTCTCCTGGCTTTTATACACATGGACACTCATCCAGCTTTTTACCTGCTGAAGTGTTTTGGACACTGGTTCCTTTTGTCTCTCTCAGTATCTCATGCAGTCATATTGCAATCACACAGCTACCCTTCCTATGTCCTTCTGTTCCTGTGCTCATCAACCATGAAGCATCTTAGGATGCTCCTTATATCATGGTGGTCAAATGGTATATGTTGCTTAAGCTCCTTTAAGATTGCCAGCAGATTGGAAGTATGTTCTTGTATTTTTTTAATTTTCTAGTTTATGTGCATAGACCTCCAAAAGAAAATACTTGAGGGAACTGAAGTAGGAATGGATTCAGAGAGCATTTTTGTTCATTTCTGTTTGTAAGATTAGAAAAGTGGATGGGATTTACCCTCTTTTCTATGTTTAAATATAAAATAATGGAGTTAAACAATCTCTGCATACAGCACAGATCCTCACTGTGATGCCCAATCCTTCTTGCCACAGCCACACAGCATCTGCTAGATAATGATGACTTTCGGCCATTGCTAAAGATGGCAGACAAATGCTTCCCATTATGTGTTAGACAATTTGGCATTTGGCAAAATTAAAAAGATAATCTGCCAAACCATTTTCTTTAATTATTGGACTAGTGTGTATTTAAAAGGAAAATTTTATCCATCCATTTATTTATAACTTGATAAAATGCTACCATATATATATATACATATATATATTAGCTGTCCATAAGGTCTATATTTTTAACCTATCTCTCACCTTCTTTGAACTTGATACACAAAAACAAAGATAGGCCTTGAAAGAAGTGGACACAATGGATCTGAAATCCTGAACACATAGAGATGATTAACTAATAATATAATAAAAAAGAAGAAGAAAGCTACAATTGTTTCTTCCTAGGGCTCACAATTACAGAGTCCAATTAGAGACAGAAATAAAAAGATAAATGTGTCTAAAGAGTTTGGCATCCATAGAGTCATTTGAATTAGAACAAAATCATGAATGAAGGAGCCCAGGAGACACAAAAAGGGAGAAACAATAGACCTGCGTGCTTGGTATCGATTGTAAAGACCATCATGGGTGTAGTAGCAGAATCGGGTGTAGCTGTATTCCTAATGTGATTTTATACTGTGGTTTGTGCTTAACCAACCTGCCAGGCTGCTCAAAATAACACACTGAGAAAGATAAGAAAAGTGGATACAATACATTTCGATTTTCATAAAGAATTCTGACAGCTTCCCGGGAGAGATTAATGGCCTAGGTAGAGAATTGTTGAGAATACAGTATGGGGCCCTTTACATGGGAAACCAGCTCAACAATAAAACAGCATTTGAGGAGAAGAATATTTCAAAGGAAAAAGAATTTCAATTTAAGTAATAATGTTCTGTGTTTTTTTATTTTTAAAAAACCTACTGCTTTCACTTTTCTTCCTTTACTTATCATTTATTTGCCATTTTACAGTTAATTATATTCCTTGAATATATGTTCTACTAGCTATAAATTATGCTGAAAGTGAATACTAGTGTGGCAAAGAGGGTGAACATGAAGACACTGAATGACAAACTTACTTTTTTTTCATGAATGACTGAACCTTGACCTTTGATGTAGGATGCCTGAGGGACACAGCTTTAAGATGATTCTACCAAGGTGCAGTTTCTTAGGACCACAGGGAAGTCAATAAAAATATCACATTGTATTATCAAATATAAATCCAAATGAATGAGGTTTTATTAGCTGGAGCATGGACAATTACAGCCCAGTTGTAGTACCCTTATTTGTTGTGCTTAATTTTGAGAAATACAACATTCAATACAGGCTTAACTCAGAACGATGTGAATAGTGGGTTATCATGTTTTCCATTCACGTTGTCCATGGGCACAGTTTTGGTCTATGGATAGACATCATGGTGATTCCCTCACATGGCTTTTTAACCACCTTTGTAGGTAGACATTAAGGCTGGAGACAAATATACAGATAGCAAAGAATTAGAAAAAGAAGCAGTATGCACTGAGCACCAAACTCTTAAGTGTGGGCAGATACATGGCGACTGTAGCAGAAGAGACAAAGCAAAGGTTTAGTCCTAAATTGCACAACCTGCCTGGAAATCTACCTGTGAGTAGCAACTTATGCTCACTCATGCTACTTCAGAGTCATTTTTCATAAACCGTTTGGAGCAGAAAGTCAAGTCTCAAATTCTGGTGCCAGACAAATTGGTTGACATGTAGCAAAAACTACTGAAGATATTGGAGTTGAGATAGTAAATACAGGTGGTGGCACAGGCTTTTAATTATAGCACTGCAGAGGCAGAAGCAGGTAGATCTTAGTGAAGTCAAGGTCAGCCTGGTCTACAGAGAGACTTCCATACAGGCTCCAAAGCTACAGAGAGAAATTTTGTTTCTAAAAATAACAACAAAAAGATAGTAAATACCTGATGCTCTAAGGTGTGAGGCATTTTGTACTTTGGGTAATTTTAGCAATAATCTCTTTAGAGATTCAATGGGGTCTTCAAATGGAAGAGCAGAACCATGATGCAATGAGCACCAACCACAGAGCTATTACTTTATAGCTCTTAGGAGGTAAAAGGTGTGAGAAGCATCATGATAGGTCCACCTATAGCCAGAGATTTATTTATTTTTTTTTAAAAAAAAGATTTTCTCCTAGTATTCAAATAAAAAAAATGTAAAATCTAGGAATATCTGAGTCTTTTTTTAGTATAAGCAAGATTTAGGGTTTTTTTTTCCATGTACCTAGATAAATAACCTCATTAATACAAACATTATTATCTTCTTAAAGCAAAAATATATTTAATAAATATTTACCATAATATGTGGACTTTGATTAGTTACATACTATTAATAGTAAAACATTTATTTTACTTGCAATATTGTCTTATGTTTTTATAATCGCAGAGTTATTTTCATGCTAGCTTATGTATTTAATTTTAGAGAAAAGATAGAACATTAATAAAGGATGTTAAATACCAAAAATTAAATTAGTAATGAATTATGTGCTAAAAGTGGGACTCATTTCAATTGAAGCAAAAAATTAGCAATCTAGAATTTTCTTTGGAAGTAAGAATTATCTATATACTTGTTAAAATAGCTGTTAAGTAAACATCAAATCATTGTAATTCAGATTTCTTTGGATTCACTTAAAGTGAGAAAAATAATTTTTAATGGACATATTTATAGTAATATGAAGTTATAATTTTTTATTATTATGAATAAAGTCATATTTTTAGTTCATGTATCCCCTTGTTCAAACTCCCTTACTTTTCCCACCCCTCTCATTCCCAAAGTATGGGGCAAACACTCCAGACATCAAGTTCATGGTTGATTGTGCACAGTTTGCAAACTTACACCTTATGTCATAGAAACAAGAGAATGAACAGTTACCTTAGGGCTCTTGAGTTTTGTCTGTTCATTTCCTCTCTGGAAGGGGATTCCCTAGCTATAGAGTTGATATTTAAGAACAGTTAGACCACAAAGACTGATATTGTCATGTACTTATGTTCATAACTCAGTTTGTGACCTCACAACTCTGAGCATCTCCTTTTGCAGGCTGTTTGATCCCATTCCAACAGAGAAGTAATTTATTAAATAGTATGTTACCTTTATTTTGTGAATAAAGGTTTTATAGACATTGAATCACTTGCCCAAAACAATTGCTTATAAGCCAAGTGCTATTTTTTTTTTAATGCAAGTTTTGAGCTCCAGGAGGCTAAAGCTGTTCCTTTATCTACCTAGTTCTCTTAGAAGGTGGAAAAGCACCAGAATTACTTTCCTGGATTTGAAAGACAAGAAGCACTTTAAGGAGCATGTTCTAATGTAAACCAGACAGACCTATGCCCCAGTGGAAGTGAGCAAATGTCCTAGTGTCAAGTCTTGCTCTGTGAATGGGCCTCCTTTGTTCTAATCATGCTTCTACCATTTTTCTTACAGTGTATAGAGTCATTTTTGTTTTGTCTTGAAGCCTAAAGTTAGCTGCAGTAAGGCAATATAAGAATAGTTAATTGTATTCATACATACACCAGGCTCAGTCTTGATAGACTTAGTTCTCCTAACAATATTGTTTGGTAGAGAAAACTTTATAACCTCATCTCACAGGTAGGGAAACTAGGGAAAGTCAATTTCTCAAAGTTAACATAGGAAATGTGTTTGAACATCAATGTTAGCCGAAACACCAGAGTTTGACTTTGTCAAAAAATAATATTTAATAAAGCTTAAATTTGGAATTGGTTTCAACTTTTATTTTTTTTAATTTGGGAGAAAATATAATCAGTTTAAAATTGTTTTCAGAAAGATGCTTGAGGTTTTTTTTTTTTTTTTTTTTTTTTTTTTTTTTTTTTTTTTTTTTTTTTTTTTTTTTTTTTTTTTTTTTTTTTTTTTTTTTTTTTTTTTTTTTTTTTTTTTTTTTTTTTTTTTTTTTTTTTTTTTTTTTTAGCATGCTAAATTTTTCCTCTGGTTGGTACCCCTGGTTTATGTTAAGACATAGTTCATGTTGAATTGTGACTTATTTAATTTTCTTGAAAGGACAGATAAATATGGATTAATAGTCCTTTAGTTAGCAGTTATAAAGCAGGCTTTAACCAGTTGTGCTGTGGACCATCCTTATTTATTACATAAAATCTGTACTCGAAATAATTTTTACTTGAAAGAAGTGTAGGAGAGAAAAGGGAATTCATTTTGTTCCACAAACATCAATATTCATGGATACTGGAGAATGTTTCTGCTGGTTTAGAGTCTGACTGTCCACGCACTGTGAGCTGCTTGTTTTGTTCTCGTTGTTCATGTGCAAGAATAACCTATCTAATGGTTTAGATCTGGAGGATGCTTCAGGAGTGAGGTCCACACAGAAGGCTATAGGAACAGCAAGGTTGTCCTGCAACCCAGAATAAAATTTCAGGCCTTCTCTGGGTTTCCATCTCCTTGCTGACTGCTAGTATCTTCAACCTTCCTGCAGGCATTTTAAATGCAACATTTATCCCCATTATAGTTCATGAGGTAGAAGTCCAATTTCTTCTGGAAGCATCTGTCAGGGAGGCAGCAATTCAGACAAAAATCTCCACAGAGGTTTGAAGCACCTGCCAGTTAGCAAAGAGACTTGACACTCTTCCAGATTTGAATATCTCGCATTTGAGTCCACGCAGAAAGAAAGCAAGCTGGCTTCACTGAATTCAAAACCTAAAGTGTGGAAATGGCAGGTGTTTCTGACATGAGACATGTTTAAAGCCATCAAAACCAGGAGTCTTATCCAGTATGTGAGACCTCTCCATCTAGAAGATAATTTCTTGTGCATGTGCACACAGACCTGAAAACTAGGGTGCTAAGACACCCTTCTCGGGGTGTTGTGTCAAATGAGATAATATGAAAGGCTTCTATGTGCCTTTGCCCACAGTGGCCAGCCACCTGATACATACATCCTTGTTATCAGGTCAAGATGCTTTCTTCAGTCATAGGTTGATAATGAAAGACAATTTTCTCCACATCACTTTATCTCCTCCCCATCAAGGGAACAGACAGTGACTGGAAGGGGCAGGAGGGAAAAGGGAGCTTGAATAAAAAATGATTTAAAAATGACTTTATTCATAATAATATAAAAATAACAAAAGAGGAAAACTGGACTTCCCAAGAAAGCTTTAAGGAGGTGATGAAAGAAAAACCATGGTGGCAAAATGCATGCTAAAGCAGGGAAAGTGAAGAAAGAGGAATAGATTGCAGAGAAGGGAGTCATCCTTGAAAAATGTTCATTTTTCTCTTCTTCTGTGTGTTCAGTCACTTTATGTTAAGACACTACTGTGGCAGGAATGTGAAATCCCCCTCCCTATCCCATCTCCACCCTGCTTGTATGTTTAAACACTTGGTCCTCAGCTGATGGCGCTCTTTGGGAAGGCTGTGGAACCTTTGCGAAAAGCAGACTCACTGACAGAAGTGGATCACCAGGGGCAGGTCCTTATAGCCCAAATTCACTTCCTGTTTACACTCCATTTTTGCTTCCTGAATACAGGAGTCATGTAATCAGCCAGGTTTCTCCTTCTGCCACCATGTCTTCCCTGCCTGCTGCACCCACACTGGTGGACTTTACCCTCTCTGAACCGTAATTCAAAATGACCATTTCCCTGTAAGTTGTCTTTGTACAGGTATCACAGTGATAAGACAGAAATGAAGCCCTTGGCAGTTTGATCATATCAAGATACTAATAGATAGTAGGTAAAATCTAGGCTGCCAGACCAGGAACAAGTTTCCTAACTTGTACACAGATTGTTGTTCTTATTAATACCTAGTTTTATAAAAGGTCAGTGACACATAACTCATATGACAGGAATGAAGGATCAAATGAGCAAATGCATATAAGATGCATCTTGAGCAATTATCAAAATAATAGATTTTATTATCACAAATTACACATTAAATATTTATTAAATATTTGTTGATTGTATAAAAACAGAAAGAAATTTCTCATTGGGAGCTTCTTCATTTCTTTATTCTGAGTACATGAGCATTCAATCCCACCATTTATAGTCATTTTCCTTAAGGGAACTTAATGTTGTACTAATTATTTACAAATAATGCACAATGACCCCTACATCATTGGCATTGTCACCTTTAAATACAGAAAAAAATTAGAAAATAAAATACATCAATATGTGTTACTGCATAAGCATTTGGACTAATTCTAGGTGAACACAGATAGATTGAATATTTGGAAATTTTGTTTAATCTATAACAAAACTTCAGGAATCCTCTAAATATTGAAAATTCTGAAAGAGTGTAACAGAGGTTTCCCTGCAAAATACCAGATTAAATTGAACATTTCAATGATACAGAAGATTACAAATCTTTTTTCTCATCATTTTTTAAAGTTGATTTTTTTAGGAAAGATTGACATACAGAGTTACAAATAAAACAAAATAAATCTTGCAAAATTTTACCTTTGTCTTATTTACTTCTAATGTACAATGGAAAACACTTCAGATGTTTGGAAATTTGTTTTTGCTTGTAGGTGATAACTTTCAATTCTTTGTTCAATTTATACTTAAAAGATCAGCATAAAGAAGAAATTGAATAGAATATATAGGAGATAAAAATTTCTTCTTTCACAGAACAAGGAATTAGTGTTATTTGTGTTAGTATTGTTTTATTTCCTGATACTATAGAAATAAGCACATTGCTAATGTAGTGCAATTCCCATGAACAATAAGTGTGCAGATTCCATCAACAACATTGAGTATGGGACTAGAGACTTATGTGCATGTGGTGTGTTAATGTTGCTTTTATGCATCACAGATTTCAATGTGCATGCCATCTATAAGTTACTTGCTTGATCTGTAACCACATGCCACCTACAAGTCACTTACTGGCTGTATGGCTATGCTATTCACTGTAAATAGACACAATGGTAGTGTTTGGCCAGACCTAAATTCCTCAAAGACTTCTTATGTCTTAATGAAAAAAATACATAATATACTTAGAAAAGGATCAGTCACTTGGTGATGCTGAAGAAGAACAGTTATAAAAAACTCAAAATCCACAACCAGTCATGTAATTTTACTGTCTTAGAATTGCATACTAGATAATTTAGAGGCAAATCCTGCATAGATGATATACATAGATAGATAGATAGATAGATAGATAGATAGAGATAGATAGATAGATAGATAGATAGATGTGAATAAACTTATATGTACATACAGGTACAAATCTGGGAGTTTGAAAACACTAAGAAGAGGATACCTTTAAAATAGAGACAAATAGGAATGAGGTTAGAATTTATTTTATTTCATTTTCTTTTTATTTCCCTTATGCCATTTTTGGCCCAGTTATCATAACATTTTTATCATAAATTAATTTTAGTTTTAACTAAATTTAAAGTGGACATCCTGACACAGATAGAAAATGTTTATACAGCAGGCATTCTGTGGTACAGGGAAGAGAATGGAGTAGTTACCTGATATACTATCATTAGAAACCCATTTTCACATAGCTGAGATTTAAATTGAGGGGAACTGTTCCTTCCCTCTTTTCTTAATTAGTGTCTTTAATAGATGCTCTAATTAATCAACACATTGAGAAGAAACTGACCTGTCTTCACAGAGCAGGTCAACATTCCTTCATGGGTTCATGTGATAGGAAGACTCATCATGACAATGTGATATAGGAATTAGAGAAAAAAAAAACTGATTTGACAAAGTTCTCCTTCAGCAGCAACAGGATTATTACTTAGCAGAATTTTAGAAAATAATAAACAGCATATTAAGCTAATTTCTTCTGTGCTACCTGAACTCAGCCTTCAGGATTTGATCCCCACAGGGTTGTTATCTCCTAAAGAATCTGTTGGAATAGCTACAATACAAAATACAGTATAAAGTAGCAATAAAATAATTTTATTTTTAGAAATAATTATAACATGAGGAACTATATTAAAGGGACACAGGATCAAGAAGGCTGAGAATCACTGCCTTAGACTTTTACTGTCTGCCCACCCCTGCCCATCACTTAAAACCTTTCTCTGATTGTTCAGTTAAGTAAATAGTATGCCCAATGAGGATCCTATGGTCAGTGGTGGATGATATAATCAACCATTACCTTAAATAATTTGGTGATCACACTCATAAAATATGGAACTAGTGACAGAATGCTAGAGGAAGAGTCTTCCTGTGAAATAAGCAAACTCTGCAGACATCTGAAGGCAAGCAGTCCTGGCTGGCAAGGAATAGCCACAGAGAAACAATCAGTACAGTTGGCAAGGTTAGAAGTACTTGGAGAACCTCACTATCCAGAATGTGTTGAAGATCACAGGGAATTATGTTTTTCCTTAGAGTTAAATAAAAGACCTCGACTTAACCTAATGTAAATGTTAAAGGTTCCCCCTGACTTATAAGCAGAATGGACCTGGCTGCAGGCAATGGGGACATGGATACAAAATCAGAATGCTATTTCACACATCCAATTCTGGGCAACTCAGTATGCTCTGCCATTCACAGATAGGATAAAACAAAGTCACAACAAAAATATCAAAAGATTTGGGTAACTAAAGATCAGAAAAATAAGTATTTATAACAGTTCCTCAGGTGGCTGTCACCCCATCCCTCCACACCTAGTATTCTTCCACTCTTTAGTGAGTTTCTTAACACATCAAACATCTCCTAGTGTTGAAGAGGAAACGGCTTTGGTGGAGGAGGAACACAAATAAGCATGACTAGGAAGTGTCTATATTCCCAAGGATTCTTTTTAATAATGCTAAAAATAACAAGACACACACAAGTGTGTGTGTGTGTGTGTGTGTGTGTGTGTGTGTGTGTGTGTGTGTACTTGGACTATTTGATGCATTTCATGCAGCCATTTCTTTAACCTTAAAGCTACCTGTGTTCGCTACGCACATCCTGTGGCTCTAGAAGGCCCAGTTCTATACCTAAGCCAGATTATCCTCAATTTGTAAAATTCCACATACTGTAAATTTAGTTGCTAAAGTTTTAAGTGTAGCTGAGAAGAAAGGTGTAGAAATGCATGAAACTCACCAAAAGGTGTATTTTTGTCGTATTCTCACTTGAAGAATTTTCTAAGCATGTGCCCTGAAGAACACTGGGTTGCCTCCAATGATATTTATGGACTACTGCTCTTCTAGCAAAGGACACACAGCAGAACCTTATTTCCCTGTTCTCTTTGGCAAAGCCAATCTTTCCTTTGGTGTTGTCCTCTGCAGCATCTGAACAAGGAATGAAGTTTATGACTGGATATGCCATCTAATGTGGGGAGTCCTCTTGACCTCAGATGCAAGCAAAGCTTTTCCTGTCCTTAGAGAAAGGGAACTGCCCATCGGAGTGGCCAAATCAGACTTTCATGGCAAAATACCCATCCCTAATTAATTTTCTGCTTCCTTTAGACTAGACAGGTTAAACAATCTGTCACTTTCAGTAAATAAAAAATTACTCGCAGTAACATCTGCAACATTCTAATCATCTTTTCGTTTTTGAGATTTTTAAGTCTTTGATCTGTATTGCTGTGAAAAGGGAATTAGATGTGGATAAGAAAAGATTTGATTGCAAATACAATCCCAGTACCCACCAATGAATGAAGTGTCTTAAGGAACTCTTGTAACATACATATCTCAAATTATTTTCTAGGAATAAAGGGTGTAGTAAGCCAGAGTCTCCAGGACTATGATAAGCACCCTACTACATAAACACCAGGAGTGCAGAGGTCACACAAGGAACATACACTTGGACCCACTAAGTAAATATGATGGATCCACTAAATAAATGGAGAGTTCAACCTAGTACAAGCATGGATGTGATCTTGTTTAATGAGAAGCATGTCTCCTCTACCTTTTTCTGAATATTATTAAAAATTAATAACACATTGCAAATGTTTAATAATAGCATTAAAGGAGTTTTGTTTTCTTCATTAAACACATAAGGAAAAGCTTTTCAATTAAAAATGACCTTCACAACCCCTACCACTTTGGGTTCTGTTGATGGTGAAGCAAACTGCAAATTAGATTCTTCTGGAAACCTTGTTCCTTGTTCACGCCCTGATTAGTTTCATAAACTTGGTAGTGGCTGCCAGTTGCCTTCAGCTTGCAATTTTGTAGCAATCTCAGACTCTGTGTTGAATCCCCCAAGGTGTTCTGTGGAAATGCTGT
This sequence comes from Sigmodon hispidus, assembly GCA_004025045.1. Lineage (NCBI taxonomy): Eukaryota > Metazoa > Chordata > Mammalia > Rodentia > Cricetidae > Sigmodon > Sigmodon hispidus. The sequence continues at coordinate 13,290 of PVIH01022299.1, read as the reverse complement.
CAGACTGTTCAGATGTGTATGTTCCTGTTCTGTAGCAGTGCTTTGTACTCATTTAAGAAAACTAGTCTTTAATTTGTAACAGAGCTTTTTTCAAAATGAAACATTGAATTTCAGGCCTCAGCAAAATCTCTGGTGTACAATCTCGACCTTTGGTTTCTGTCTCATAATGCTGCTGCCTTCTATTGAAGATAGGACTGTGTTTCTAAGGCTTGTTCTAAAATTTTAGTTTGAGTAACTAGCTACAGGTTTCACCATATGATGCACTATCATCAGGCTTATTCCCATTGGCCGTCTCTAGATTGTCTGCACAGTCCTATCGTTCATCTCTCCCATTCCACACTTCCTGCCTATTTGCACTTTTATGAAGCTGACTTTCGCATTGTTAGACTCACAGAGTGACTTCCACACCCCTCTCTACATCTCAGATAGCCCAACTTCCAGAAAGTCTTGTTATATCCAGCTTCATCATGCTCTCCAATGAGAACCCTAGGCTTCTCATCACCTTCCCTGTTTTCTATATCTCCTCTCCTCTGCACAGTCAGAAAAGACTGCTTTGTTACCAGATGACAACTTCTATGGAGCAAGAACCAACCACATTTCCAGCCATAAATAGTGACTTTATAGCAACTTGTTGATCAGTGAATATCTCATAGGGAAAAAAATAAATAAACCTAGTGGATACTTTCTTGAAAAGACAACAGTTTTGTCACTAAAGTCCAGCTTTAGCCATACACTAATGACAGGCCATTTGGTAAAATTAGCTTATGTCTTTTTTTTTATTTCAGGGGCAGTATATATTATATGTTACTTTAGGCAGTGAATCAATTTACGTACAATCAGTAAAGTAAGTTACATTATGGATGACTAAGAAGAACATAAAATAATATAATATAGATCAGATAGGTTTTTATGAGTACTACAATAGAGAATAGAAATACAAATTATCAAGATTATATGCTTTAATTGGATGTATTGTAGAAGATGATGGTGTTTATAGTTTTTATTCTGAATAAAGTCATATTTTTTATCCATATATCCCCTTGTTCAAACTCCCTTCCTCCCCCCACCACTCCCAATCAATAAGTTGAGGTTATAGTAGACTTTGACAAGCTTGCTCTACTTGGTAGATTTTCTTAGGATTATTAACTTTTGGAGGACTTCTGTGCTTTCTATAGCTGGTACATTTATGTAGAGCTAGACCACCTCAAGTCTGCTTCATTCAGGCTTCCTTTACTCTTATACTGTCAGAGAAGTGTTATTTCATATAGATGTGTGTGGACTTTATTTATATTTAGTAATCATTATATAAGCAGAGTGAATGGGAAGAGTGTTTGGCTCTGAACACACAGATGTACACATGCACAATACATTTTATAAACACTAAGAATTGTACTGAGCATCAGGGCCCAGTGCATCAAGGATGGGTGAGCATCAGTAGCTTCACATCTGAATATATGATGTTCCATCTGATGCTCTGCAGCTATTTACTGTGTAGAAAGGACACACAGAACAAAGATGATGTTATTCACTCTCGTTTTTATTAACAGTTTCATCTCTCTTCTATCCCTCTCTCCCTCTTCCCTCCCACCTCACCTTCCTCTTCTCCTCTCTCCCTCTCCACTTTCCCTTCTTGTGTAGGTGTTTCTTGGAGGATGGAGCTTCAAAGGGTGCCTGGCTCAACAGATCAAGTATAATTTTTGCTGGAGGTGACAAATGGTCAGTAGATCCTCGAGTTTCCATTTCTACGTTGAATAAAAGAGACTACAGCCTCCAGATACAGAATGTTGATGTGACAGATGATGGCCCATACACCTGTTCTGTGCAGACCCAACACACGCCGAGGACAATGCAGGTTCACCTCACTGTGCAAGGTGAGTGTTTTACAGTGAGCTGTTGGTAAAGGCTGAACTTGAAATGTCTATTATTAAGATACCAAAAATTTGTGTCTTATATGTTTTCAGAAGGGCTACCTTATGAAACTGTGTGTGTGAAATATTTAACATTCATAGTGAGATGACTCAGAAGCAGCTACCAATATTTAACATGGTGTCATTATCCTCTAAATTATCTTCTAGATTGCATTAAAGGATAATGACTATTTAGATCCAGGAATCCCCACTTACAAGAACAAGCGATGGCCATTAATGCCACATTATGATTTTTGTGTATGATATATTACATATCTTCCCTTGAGTCATCTCTGAGATAAATCTTAGAGAACACATAATTGATACATTAAAATAAATACTTAAAAAGCCAGAGCAGATAAGTTGAAAAGTGAAAGCCTTGTGAATTGTGGGTGATAACTCTCAAAGCTACCTCCCCCAACCTTCCTACACATTGCCTTTCTACTTGCATTTGAATGACAAAGCCAAGTGGAGTTTTCTAGAATAACTCGTTAGATATAATAAAAAATAATTGGAAAGATACTTCCTAGTGCCATTTTTTATTGAACTTCACTGAATAACAGTGCCAGTAAACTAATAATATGTAAGTATGTATTTGTTGCACTTTCATACTTAACTCTGAGAGCCCAGATTTTCCAATGCAAATATCCTTCAAGAGAGCATAATGAGCATGATTTGAGGTGGCTGAAAATGCACACTTTTGCACCTTACAGAATGTACTAGTCCTTAAGTTTGTATGTGTCGGCTGCATGAAAACATTTTGCTTTCTGGATCTCAAAATGTTGCTGTGATAATCACAAGTAAAAATGGTAACAAAATGAATGATGACATGCCCTATTCATATGTATCAGGCTTTCTGTTCTGGCTGCCAACCATATCCTAAGTCATGACACAGAGATTTTGTATTAATTATGAATGTTTGGCCTTAGTTTAAGCTTTTATCTAGATAGTTGGTTTTTAAACTGAAATTGACACATTTCTATTAGTCTATGTGATTCCCAAGTCTTGTTTACCTAATTGGTGTAGTATCCATCCTGCTTTCCTGCCTCCTCCATGTCTGGCTGGCCCCAGCAGGCTGGTTGTCTTCCCTTTTCTCTCTGGCCACCAGCCTTACCTATCCTTCCTCTGCCTATCCATTGGACATTCAGCTTTTTATTAGACCATCCAGGTGCCTCAGGCAGTGAAGGTAAAATACAAATACATCTTTATCTAATTTTAGAAAAAGTACAGCATAGACAAAGCAATACACTTTTACATAGTTAAACAATTATTCTATAACACAAATGTGACACATTTATACTTAGTTAAGCCAATATTCTATTCTCCAACACCTACAAACAATTGGTGCCTCATGGAGTTCAATGGGAGAGTTGGTGTTGTTATTTTCAAGGTTCCCCCTTCAGTAAGTCAAGGCCTGAGTTGAATTTAGTTTACAGGTAAACTCTATAACAGTGTTCATCTATAACCTTCCTAACCAATGACTATTCCCTCACATAAAATAAGAACTGCAATACAATAGCAACTTTAATTATTATTAAATATTTTAGTCATGGTGATTAAACTTCTGAGATACACAATTTGCTTTAAGGAGACAGTTTACAATGAAAACCAAATCACTAAATTGTAGATTGCTGCTTTGCTTGGTGATAAATAGTCTTCAAAGTAAGGTTGGCACAGGATTTTATCTGTTTTCTGTGAGACAAAATAGGGTTTTCAGTGTTCTAGCAATTGTTTTACCACTGACATGGATCTACAGTCTGAAGTCCATCTTTTCTCATAGAATATTGCAGGAATCAGAAGAATAAAGTTTTTTTTAGAATAAAGTCATATTTTTATTCATGTATATCCTTGTTCAAACTCTCTTCCCCCTCCCACCCCTTCCAGTTACTCTCTCTTCTCCACATTTCTTTATCTCCTCCCCAGCAAGGGCAGGAGGCCCCAAGTTTCCAATATTGCTTAATTCAGCATCCACTCCTGGCAGATCCACTTTCCTCATCCCAACATCAAGACTGGGTCAGGTGTTCCTCTGGAGGGAGTGGGATCCAAGGTGCAGGTCCAAGGTGTTTCAGATCCCAGGCTGTTCAGTGTTTGTGGTTTCCAGCTTGGACATGCTTTGCTTTTTGATTTTGCTTAGAGTCCACTAATGAGTGAATACATCCCCTCCTTATCTTCCTGGGTTTGTGATACCTCCCTCAGGAGGATATTCTCCAAATCCATCCATTTGACTTCAAATTTTAGGATATCATTTTTTTTCTTACTGCTGAGTAGTACTCCATTGTGTAGATGTACCACAGTTTGTTAATCCATTCTTCAACTGAGGGGCATCTAGGTTGTTTCCAGGTCCTTGCTATTATGAATAATGCTGCTATGAACATAGTTGAGCTAATGCCTTTGGAGTGTGAATGTGCCTCTTTAGGGTATATGCTTAGTAGTGTTATTGCTGGATCCTTGGGGAGACTGATTCCCAGTTTTCTGTGAAACCACCATACTGCATTCCTGAGTGGCTGAACAAGCTTACACTCCCACCAACAATGGAGGAGTGTTTCCCTTGCTCTGCAACCTCTCCAGCATAGGCTGTCGTCTGTGTCTTATATCTTAGGACAAGGTTTTATCTGGCTTCAGTGTGGGCATGAAACTGCAGAGCACAAACACATCTTCTTTCTGCTCTGTAACTCGCTCTTCTCATCCTTTCTTTTATATCTGAATTTCCTGAAAAAATAATGGGTGGTGAGCATTCTTATTACTAAGAGAAAGTATTTGGATGACATGTATGAGTCATTCAAAATGTGGCATTGGCTTGTCCTTTGAAACAGGTATCTACGTTGTATTTCTCAATATAAGATCCATCTTGATTTTATTCTCTCTTGATTTATATCTCTTCATGTAAACTGGGCAATGGATTACATGCACTTTTCCTGCACCCATTTAATTCCCTTGGTGTTTATTTTCACCTTTTTATTGCAGAGACTGTTTTACACTGTTAAGCAATTTTAAGGAGATTGCATGCCTTCTCAGATAGTTTCTGAAGGTCATTTGATGATCATTCGCTTCTGGCAGTTAAGAATGTGCTTGCTGAATGCTTGTCAGTATATTTTGTTCCTTTAGAAATAGAAAATCCATGCAACTGTTGTGATGGTATGTCATGAGATCAAATTAAAAGCTAATAATTTTACAGTATTTATGAACATAATTACTTATTATAAGTTGATTGGCATGTGGGCCATTTTCCAATTACAGTAATAAAGCTCACGGAATACATTAATAGGCTTGTCAGTCAACTCAAGAACTAAATAAATGCCATAAAATGTTAATCCTACTTAAGTTACATTTCTTCTCATTGAACAAAGTAAATGGATAGGCATAGACACTCAGGCATATCTAGATAATTTAAGAAACTATGCTCTTTGCCAAATGATGTCTATCCTTCATTAACAAAGATAAACTGAGCAACTGAGGCAAGAATGTGTCCATTTCCTTGGTCACACACTTGTAAATAAAGCTCATTTTCATTGTGTAGCCTTATCATTAAGAGATCTAGATTTAAGACATTACTTTATAAAAATAGATTACCAAAGAAAAGTTCTTACAAACACAGAAACTACATGGAGAATCCATTGCTCCTATTGATGGCCATAAATTATTTATATGAACAAATAGAACAATAGAGAAAAATGGCTACATGGGTAAACATCATCTGAATTCTAATTCTGAGTTTCCCTAGCAAAATGGATAATTGCATGACTACTAGTTTAATAACTTGAAAAACTACTCAAGCACTTGGGTTAAACTCATTTACCCATGAAATTCAAAGAATTTGATGTGTCAAAGTTGATATTAATGTAGAAAAACAGCAGATGTGTTCAATAAGGTAATTAATCTTTCATTGATTGTCTACAATATGGTGTTGATAAATTGGAATCTCTAATCATGTGGATTTTTCAACCATGTGAAGCAATGCTAACTAAGAATATAAATAAGTAGGAATGAAAGATTGGCTTCAAGGCAAAAGTCCCAGTGGCAATTCTGGATGACAAGAAATAGGTAATCTAAATGACGCTCATTTGAAAACATGACTTAGTACTTTCTATGCTGAACATTCCAAAATGCCTAAATGAAAGGAGAGGAACAAAGGTAGACAAAAAAGTGAAAGCAGACTCCCTGAAATGGTGGCTTCTTGATCCCAGAAGGCCAATGGGGAGAAGGGAAGGACCACGGGAACCTAATGAAACTCCCAAGCCAGTACTGGTCATTTAAGGGACTTTGTAGTGTTAGACGTCTCCTGTCCTGGAGAGATAAGGCTATTATCTTTCCTTTCTCTTTAGTGTGGTCTCTTTTTTTAATTCTTGGTGCAAAGGAATGAATTTAGCAATCCCCTAGACAATTACTTTTACTCCCGTTACACAAAAAGAAGATTGTGCATGGTACAAAATGACACTCAAAGATATTCCATATTAAATAAACAATTATGGAATTTGATCACCCAACATGGGCCTTGTACATAATTACTTACCTCCCTGTGGCAACATCTAATATTAGCTCAAAATTTTAGAGGAACTGGATCATCATGGTGAGAAGTATGTGATGTATTAAGGCAAAGGTGCCCTCAACTTGTCTGGTATTGCACGAATACTAGTTGGTATTTAATGAAAACTCAGAACCAGATATTGGGGAAAGGCTGAAATATCAGAAACAAGAAACAGACCACAGTGAGTTCTCACCCAGCCAGCTTCTCCTACGGAACAGGGTAAATGCTGTCTTCAACAGTTCTCCATATGTCTGTCTTTTTGCTCCTGCAGAATGCCTAAATGTCTGCCTATACCTGCCTTAAATATCATCCATGCCCAGTTATTTCACTTCTGGTTCAACCTTACATTATAATCCTAGGATAGGATTAAAGGTGTGAGCTACAACTGTGTGGTTGTTAGGCCTTGAACTCACAGAAACACAGAAAGGTCTCTGTCTCCTGAGTGATGGGATTACAGGTGTGGGTAACCACTCTCTGGCCCTTATGACTTGACTGTGGGTGATTCTGTTCTCTGATATTCCAGGCTGACTTTATTAACTATAAAGTATATCACTATGCCTTTTGTGTCAAAAATAAAAAAATAAAGTTATAACTAACATAAAATACTATACACAATAGATACAATAATTTTATATAATATATTTAAGCAATAATTACATGAGTAATGTTCAGTCTATTAGCGATTGACAAATTCAAATAAAATATTTTATTATTTATCTATTTAACTTTTATTACTAACTGGAAAACTATCTTTTTATATCTCTCAAACTTACACATTTTAACCTCTAAGTGAGTTTCTTTTCTAAAACTGTCACCAGAAAGCTATAATTATCTCATTTGCAATTCCCTCAAAGACACAAGAAGGAAATAATATTAACTATGTAAACAGGGCGTGCAAGCAAGCTACTTCCAAACAATGTGAAAAATGAAATAGCAGTCACCCAAGATTCCTCTGCAGTGTTGGAGCATCCATCTTTGGGCTTCAGGCTTAGCATATTTGATAGACTTTTCTGTGAAGCAAGATATTCTTAAAGACATTCATTCCTATCTTGTATTGGCAATGTTCAGTAGTTCATTTTTTGTATGTCCTGCTTGTCCATTTTGGACATCATATTTTCAGCAGTAGAAGAAAGGGCACTTTTTTCCCAGTGGCTAACTTTTGCCACACTGAAGGTCCACCCCAAGTTGAGTTTCTTTGATGCCCATCATGTTGGAGACTATACGGTTTCTTTATATATACACTTGTTTCCTATGGTTATCTTTGGAAGGCAGTCAGTTTCTAGTGTCTCTAACTTTCTGAAATTGCCCTGACCACTAATGATTTACCGTGCTCTTACAAGCATATCCGTCTTAAAGCTGTCTACATGGACACAATTCTTATCATACTCAGCTTAGTCTCCTAGGTCTTGCTTAGAAATCGGTGTAAAAACGTCTATGACACTATAGTTCTGACATGTTTTACATTTGCAAAGCCGACTTCATGGAAATAATGTAAAAATCTGTTGCCATTGTGGACATCACCCTACTACCACTTGTATGAAGATTTTGTTGGTTTTTGAATACCTGAGTATATGACCTAGAAAACTGATGTAAAGGCAAACCCTTTCAAGGAAAAGCACTCTGGGCAGTTTGTATTCCCAAAGGGAAAGATTTTCACATAAACTAACATTTCTGTACCCTGCAACCTATAATACAGAGGGTCTGGCCAGGTCCTTAGTGTACCTAGGCCATCCCTGTTATACCCCCAAGAAATGGACACAGATTTTTATTTGTGGAATACATTTCTTTGTTAGTAATCATCTCTTTGTTCAAAACTTCCAAGCATCCATTTATGTGCACAGTCTTAATCTTTCATTTTATGTTTTATTTTTGAACTCAAGTATCACCATAAATATGGCTGAAAGGGAAGAACAGTAACTACACCAAGTCTCAAATTCTACTTGTATTAATCATTCTTGCATTGTATATTTAAATTCAGTCTCATTAAAAAAAATCCTAGGACATGGAAAATATACATAGTTTCTGTTTACCATTGTAATATGGACATTTTATTTGATTCTCAAAGATTATATTGTTGTCCAAAACCCCATCAAAACAAACTTATTTATTTTTTAGAATTTTTAAACTGTGTGAGTGAGGATGTCCACAAAGTTGAGAAGCATTAGCTGCCGTGGGACTAGAGGTACAAGTAACTGTGAGCTGCACCGTGTGTGCTGGGAATCATACTTAGGTCCTCTGCAAGATCAGTACAGGTCTTAAGCTCTGGGCTGTCTCTTTATCTTCTGTTAGCACAAATCTTCACTGACCACAGTACTAGCAGCATTTTGGGTTCTGAGTCTTCCAGAACTGCCTGTTACTTCTACCTATAGCACTCTGAGCCTGATATAGCCTGTTTCTCTATCTGTTTCTATACAACTTCTGAAATAGCAATGATCCAACTTCCGGAGCCAGTTTTCTACATTAGTGGCTCATCTCCATGAACAAAGAAAAACTTGTGGGGGGATTATTTGATTGTTCAGCTTTTCAGGTTCAAAGGTTGATTAGTCTTTCACTGTGAGGTGTCTTGGCCTAAAAAAAAAAAAACTATTCCCATCCCGGAATTCAAGAAACCCAGGGCAAGGATTGAAATCAGGGTCTAGGAAAAGATGCATTCCAGCAGAACATACCCAGTGACTCATATCCATCAAGTAGATCTTATCATCTCTCAACAATTTCATAATATAAATCATCCATGAATTGAACCATTCATTAGATTAGAACCCTCATGATCTAATCATCTCTAAAAAATACCTTCATAACCACAACCAGACATGAGCTTTACTAATCATGTGGGTGTTTGCCAATCTTATCAGACTGTACCAAAAGATTAACAATCACCCTTTCAGGGCGATAGATACACTCTAGGTATCTTGGAAACACAGAAATCTATGTCACAGTGACATAAGGCACTTGTAATGGGCTTCTCTGGTTTCTAGGAACGTAGCCAGCAGACGGCATTCGATGATGAGCACTTTTGAGAATAGTTTCCAATTCAGAATCATCTGGGCCTGCTTAGAAAGCCCAGGAGTCAATTCCTGATTCAAGGCAGTGGGTACAATACATTTTGCTTGCAGCACACTGTGAGATAACTATCTTGGCGGTGTCGGTACAGAGTTCCTTCTGAAGCAGCTGGCTGCTGTCCAGTGCACACAGCAGCTCTGCTTCCTGTCTCTGCAGCTCTGTCTGTGTCTTCCTTTTTGTCATAATAGTTAGGTACAAGGGTCTTCCCATTAGACACCATGAACTCTCTTCTTTCAGAGATTTCTACACTGGGATCCAAAACTACAATAGTGAGCTCTGTGCTTGGTTGAGACAATGTTTTGAAAGTGCCTTTGTAAAGTGGAATAGTAGAAAACTCAAACACCATGTATTATTAACACTTTTATTATAGAAGGGATTTTAAGTAGCTTATAAAGAAGTATTCATTCTTCCAAAACAAACAGAAGAAATAGGTGCCAAAATAAATAAAGTGAGAGTGAAACGTAGTCAGAGATAGCCTACATAATAAAATATCTGTGACATGTAGAAATGTATACATATATATGTATATTTTTTCAGAGTTTCATAAAATATTTGTATCTGAGATTCCTAACAGTCCATACATGGAGTAAAACAAGATAATTCATTTCATGATCCATAAGGTTTAATGCTTTCTTAGTGCCCTGATACTGTTACTCAGACAGAAAGCAGTATCTCAGAGACTCTTCCAGACTATTGTGAAGTCAAGAACATCTTAGCATTAAAGAATAAAGGATGCTTATAGTGTTAGGTCCTGGATTATTCACTATAGGAAAGTGAAAATTTAAATAAGTAAATTCAATAAAGTGTCATTTTAATAACACATAGATATCTTGGTTATTGTCCTAATCTAGAAATAAACCTTAGAACATACTGTTTTCTGGGTGACCTTCTAGCAGCTCATTTTATCTTAGTGATCCTTTCATGTGTCTTAAAATTATACCCAACCATTGAGCAAAAAAAAAAAAAAAAAATCATTATTTTGTATGGACATGGGTATAATCCCATATTGTTTAAAGATAATTCTTTCTTAATGTAATGCTAATGATCCTTTTAAATATTCAGGGATTAACTGTGCACTCCAGAAAGAGTGGCAGCCCTCTTGGGTTCTAGGTTGGGTAAAAAAAAAAAAAAAAAAAAAAAAAAACCTACAAGGCTATATGGTCTGCCTTCTCCAAGACACTCAAATGGGAAGAGACATCCTGTACTCAAACAACAGTTGTAGACACTGGGTGCATAAAGACAAGGCATCCCATCCTCGGCAGCAGTCAACATCTTGGACTTTTCAAGAAATAACAAGAAGGAAAAGGAAAATAAATATCAGCATGAGGAAAAATATTAGAGATCCCATATTCCTGGATGGCATTTATGTGGCCCCACAATGAAATATAATTTATATACATGGGGAAAAGGATATTCATGCCCAGGAATCCAGGTTTGGATATGACCTGAAACACACACACACACACACACACACACACACACACACACACACACTCACACACACACACACACCCAAAGGACAAATATTTCTAAACTAAGACAATATTTTCAGTATAAAAACAAACAGTCAAATAGCTGACAGTTTTTAAAAAATCAATTATTTCATAAATTTGCTGAATGTTATTTCTTTCACCCAGACCCTTTCCCTTCAAGCATTGTAACCTCATGGCATGCCAAAAAAATATCAAATAGTTACCCCATAGGCTCTTAGACACAAGACAAAGGCAATTTGATGGTGTATTAACTACAAGTGAACTCTGGGGATGCCTCTGCTATGGCACTTTAGTATTTGTATATAGTTCTTTTTGTACCAGTAACTACTGGTTGTGGTCTGCATGTGCCCTCTGCCTAAGATGTGACTACATCATCTTTACAATTTAGCTAAAATGATAAAATAGTAGAATTATGCAACCTCCCCATCTGCAATCTGAGATCCTTTGACTCCTATGAAATAGCTAATACCTTGAAATATTTGGGGCTGTGTTGTTGGTATCTTGTCTAATAGTAAAAACTAGTTCATAACATGATGCCTCAGTTAGGAATCTTTGGGTAAAATGTCTACTAAGTTCATATATGAACTCCACTGCAGCAGAAGTATTCTGTAAACCTCCCACAGTTAAACTCAGACCTATCATCTGCATTTATGTAGAATAGTATTTTTAGGCAATGACATGTCACATAACTACTACAGTTTAAAGGTTTTGGTTGATATTTATGGTTTTCCCTTTCACACAACCCACCCTGTAAGAATAGCTATGCTTATAAGGCAGGTTGCCCAGACCAACTCATTAAAATACCGTCTCCTCTATCTATTCAGATGCACCCACATCACTGAGGCTGTTGGTTTAACTAGAACATCCCACAAAAAGTTAATGCAAGTATTTTTAGTAAAATCCTTATTTAAACATCAGTTTTATCTACAAGATAAATTTTCTTCTCTTCTAAGTATTATTTCTTTTATGTTTCTGAAAGTAGGATTACTAGGCATTAGTTTTCTATAATTAAGATAAAAGAACTAAATTAAAAAGGAGGATTTATATCAATATCTAATATTTTTCTTTAACAAATTTTCTTCTCTGTAAGTACAGTGATATTTCCCCCACTCAAAAATTAGTGTGTAAAAATGTAAATACTAAGAAAAGCTCTGATGTTAGGAAAGCTTTGCTAAAAATCCATAATGTACTAATAACTATACACAAGTGGCAATCAACCTTCCTAATGTTATGATCCTTTAGTATAGTTCCTCATGCTGTGGTAACCCCCAGCCATCAAATTATTTCTGTTGCTAGTTCATAATTTTAATTTTGCTGCTGTTATGAATTGTAATAAATTATAAGTATTTTTGCAGGTAGAAGTTTGTTTTCCTAAGGGGTTGTGACCCATGGTGCTAGGGAAACCTCCAGGAACTCACAGGATGTCCCTTGCTCGGTCTCCAACTAATAGTGAAGGTGTTGCCTAGAAAGGACTTCTCTATAATCAAATGAATAGACACTCCAAGTGCCATCACAGAACCTACATCCAACAATTAATAGAGGCAGAGGCAGAGATCCATGGCTGAGCAGTGGGCTGAGCTCCTGGTCCAGCTGAAAGCAGGGGAGAAGAGTCTATATGAGCAAGGGGTTAGGGCTTATAAGGAAAATTCCCACAGTGATGGCTGAGTGGAGCTCTGGGGAGCTCACTGAATCAAAAACAGCCACTGAGAAACCTTCAAGAAAAGAAACTAGGCCCTCCAAGGATAAGCAACTGTCCACTGACATGGGCAGTATGTGGAGCCTCAAGGGGAAGGATCAGACTGTGTTTCTGTGCATGGGCTGGCACTCCAGAGCCCATTCCCTCCAGAGGAACACCCAATCCTTTCTTGATATTAGGATGAGGAAATGGACTTTCCTGGTGTGGATGCTGAGCTAATCCACCTAGGGACTTTGTGCCCTTTCTGGGAGGGTATGAGGGGATAGAGAAGAGGGAGGCTGAAGGTTGACTGGGAGGGATTGCGAGGGAGAACAAGGGGATACATAGATAAAAAAGACTTTATTTTATAAATAAAATTTAAAAAGGAAAACACTGCTATATACAAAGTGAACACATGTTGATACAATTTCTTTTTTTTTTTTTTTTTTTTTTTTTTTAAACATTTTTTTAAACTTATTTATTTATTTATTTGCCTTGGTGTTTGCCTGGAACTGGAACTACAGACAGTTGTTAGCTGCCATGTGGGTGCTGGGAATCGAACCCGGGTCCTCTGGAAGAGCAGACGGTGCTCTTAACCGCTTAGCCATCTCTCCAGCCCCGATACAATTT
>PVIH01022298.1:0-27546 GCA_004025045.1 Sigmodon hispidus | reverse complement strand
TAGATAAAAGTAAAACTCAGAAGAAGAAGAAGGAGGAGGAGGAGGAGGAGGAGGAGGAGGAGGAGGAGGAGGAGGAGGAGGAGGGAAAAAAAAGCCTGGTTTAGGGGCTGTTATCTTCACATACCCCTGTTGGATGAATGAATGAGATCTTTTATTCATACCAGCCAAAAAATATTACAATAAAAGCAACAAGATACACATTCCGTCATGGCATCCTCAAATCAAGAAATATCACATTGGTTTTGGTCAAACAGATAGTTTTAAAACAAGATAAAAATGAAACAAATATTTTAAGAAACCTAGGAAACAAAGTATTTTTCAATGCTTGAAAAAAAAAGTTTAGCATATTTTGAGCTAACCTATAAAATCTGCATATTCAAATTAAATAATTTTAAAAATACTAAATCATTAAAATTTTAAAATAATCTTAAGATGTCTTTCTAGGAATAGCACAGAGATTTGTGTGACTCAATATACAGAGGTTTTGAACTCAGTTTCATCTTGTAGATAGTGGAAAGGCCAATATAATAATCTTTGACTCGACAACAGTGAAGTCAAGATAGAATTCTGGTCTTTTTAAATAGTTATATTTAAAATTCTTAAATTTATTATTTCTTAATATTTGCCAACTACAGTCCAGGGATCAGGATTGTAGTCTATAATATAAACTTTATCCTCAATTGTACAAATGGCTAACTCTGAACTCGTAATTTTTAAATAATGTTTAGTGTACATTAACATACTCAAAGGAAGAATCTTAACTACTCAAATCTTGTCCATGCTTTGTAACTTAAAGTCCATTAACTTAACATGATTATTGGTGAACCTATAAATTCCTTTTATTCTGTGAGAATTCCTGGCACATAGCAGCTATGTGGTAAATATGCTTGTCGATAACCCAAGAGGTTAAGATATAAGAATTCCTGGCATGCAGCAGCCCCATGGTAAACCCAACATGGCACCCATCTGTGTCCACCTGTTCTCTTACAAGGAGACACCACTTGAAAGTCCTTCTCTTTTCTCTTCCATGTCTCTTCCCTTGTACTTGCCTGGCAACTTTCCTGAATAAACTCTAGTGTGGCAGCTGGCAGTGTGTGTCCATTCTCATGTGCAAAACCAACAATCTCAACATTAGATTTTTAATATAGTTCTTTTTCCAAATCCAGAATGTTTTGTATCAAGTCTCTCAGAATCTTCTTGTAAAGAGCCCTCAATAGAACAACCCATATCTAGAGGAAACACATTCATGTATATCATTCATTTAGCATTTTCCCCTTGAAGGTTATATGAATCTTTATCATCTGGTTAAAATAAATCTTGATAAACAAGCAAGGAATCATGAGTTGGTAAAATGGTCTTGGTCCCTATTTGTGAGAATGCCTTGGTGCCTATGTCTGACTATATCTACTGGATAGAATAAATTGTCAATTGCTTTGTGTTCTAGCTCCTACTGGGTTTACATTCTTATGAGGAATACTTTGTTCACTACTCACATTTGATGAAGAACTTGTGCCATGGTCACTCCATTGGTCAACTGTTTGACATCTTGACAGGGTGAAGCAGTCTTGAATGTCTGCAGCTAAAATGACATAAAACAAATCACCTCACTATTGTACTATCCCTATAATACAAAATAAATAAAAAGCAACTATAATTGTTCTTATTTTGTTTAAATACAGACAGAAAACTATATTTCTAGAGCTGTGCAAAATTTTTATAAAAATACATTTTACATGAAATCAAACACAGTAGTATTAGGTATGAAATTATTCAGCATTTCTGAATAATACAAACTCTCAGATGAATCTACTGTGAGAAGAATATCAGAGAAAGAACTTCAAGATAACTGTAAAAATGCTAGTTAAAAATGCCACTGAAGCTACTTGATAGGAAAATAAAGGCTTGAAATGTTAGGTCTAAAACTACTTATACCATATAAATGAACTAGGAATACCCAATAATTAGCCACAGAGCAGAGACAGCTGAGCTGTTTCAATCTAGGATGGCTTCAGCTATTGCTAAGATTTCAAATCTTGATTTTAAAAATGTTCACGAGGGCAACAAGATAGTACTGCTGCTAAGCCTGATGGCCTGTGTGCAATCATTAGAACTCTCATGGAGTTACAAGGAGAGAACCAACTAACTTCTGCAAGTTGTTCTCTGACTTCCACACTCCAACTGTAGCATGTGTGTAAATAATCACACACACACAAAAGAAATAAATAGGATAGTAACAGCTTTTTCAAAACAGCAAATACAAAATACAAAATTTATTAAGCAAAGTAAAAGCTAAAATGGATCATGTAAATGTAGAGAAATATAATCTCTGCCCACACTTAAATGTATCATGATTTTCTTTTTCTATGCATAAGCACTGCCTTCACTTACTAACTTCAAGTTTACCAATTAATTATCAAAGTCTAGGGAATTCTGTCCCAGCATCACTTATGATTTTGTGCATTTTGAGATCCAACAAATTTGTCCCTGTTTTTTCCTCATACAAAAGAGAGATGGGATAGAAGACTAAAGCTAGTCTTTACTCTTTCAAATCCTCTTTCAAATCCCATGGGGGACAAGTTTCTGGAGCTCCTATTTGATGTGGTACATGGGCAAATCACCAAGTTCTCCCTCAAAGCAGCTATCATGAGAGAAAGTGGCACAGGTCACAATAACAGTATACATGAATTATTTTTGAAGAGCGAAAATTTGTGATTTACAAATGCCTTCTTGTAGAAAGTTCCTGGATGGGAGGGCTTGAGGGCTAAACAACAAAGCTTTGAAGTCAAGGGACAAAGGAAGGGAGCCTCAGCAAATATGAACACACACACACACACACACACACACACACACACACACAGAGAGAGAGAGAGAGAGAGAGAGAGAGAGACTCATATACATAAAATCAAAACAAAATCTCAGTTTTGATCAGCAGTTTTTTCATATTGCACATGTATTTGCTTCTACTCTTTTATTTGAAAGTTATAACAAAAAAAGAATTATTAAAATAATTTGGCCTAATACCCTTAGCTACCGCTGAAAATTAAATTCAAAGGTTAAAAAAAAAATCAACCCCACAACACTATAAACCAGAATGAAATTTTAAAATATTTCTTCAAACCTTACATATCTTCTCTTATGCAAATTATATTATTTTTCCCTTTGACCTTGTATTTTCTAAGTACTGCTTTTTAAGTATTTAAAAGAAACATCCAATTCAAAATCTAACACTTGAAAGAGTTACCAAACTAGACACTCTTCACCTAGCCAGCTTCTCTTGATACAGGTAAGACCTATTTCTGCTGGAAAAAGCTACTTCAGCTGTGTTCTTACCGGTACCACTTGGCCCAATTGCAACTTGTTTTTCTTTCACGCTTATAAACAGTGCTAGCTCTTCTCAAGCACAAAATTACTTAGCATATTTGGGAACACTTTACTGGCCAAAGACAACCTGATAAATGTGTGTTTTCTATTAGTTCCCCTCAGGCTATAGACAAAATCGTTCCTGTGTATTAATTACTAGTAACAGCTCTTCTCTGTGTTTCGAAGTCATTCCCTTTGATTTCTACTCCTTGAAACCACGAGGCAACTAAAAAAATCCAGGATGAGAAACCTATACCAATTAATAGTAGAATATCATTCTCAGAGGGCAGAGTCAAGACAACTCTATTTTGATTCACAGATTGAGATCCTAATGAGCATCCTTCCTTTTAGGGTCACAGCAAAAGCCAAGCAGTCAGCCATAGTTAGTGAGTTCAAGGCTACCTGTGTATCTTATACTATGTCTTAAGGAAAAGGGAGGTTGTGGATACAGCTACAATGGAAGACCCTTCATTCAATGGAGGGTAGTAGAAGTAGCAAAGGAAAATAAATAATAAAACAATATTCTGGAAGAGTTAGAAGAAATAAGTGTTTTTGTTTTTGTTTTGTTTTGTTTTTATAGAACCACAGACCAAGCCTTGACCTTTATTATTTTAAAAAACTGCATACTTTCTGACTTTGTGCTTGTGCCTTCAACACTTTTACAACAATTTTCTACTCCTCAATAAGGAAAGCCCACTTGATCCTGTCATGGACACCCTTGGCACACATAGGACCACCATAGGCCCTGCTTACAGGCTTCTTTGTCTTAGACAATCTCATAAGGACTTTCGGTTTCACAGCACGAACCCATCGAAGTCGGCCTGGGCCCACTCCACATGAGGACTTAGGTGCTTTCCTAACTTAGTAAAAAGGTAAACAATCCTGTTGCCAGGGGTTCAGGAAGCCTAGTTCTGTTAGAGGCTGTATCGTAGGAAAGCCTATGATGGTATGTCAAACACTGGACCACCTTGAGTGCCTCTCAGCACCATCCCTCCAAGAAATAGGTTTTAAAGCTAGATCCAAAAATAAGGAAGTAGTCTTTTTGCCTAAAAGCCAAGATTCAATTCAAAGTATGTCCATGAAGCCTCGTAAGAAGTAGAACTACCAGGTTATTCTCAATAACCAAGCTGGCCAGTGTTAAGGAGAAATGTGCATCTGACCATAACAGCATGACTACAAGACAGGAACAGTTTGCCATTCAATTTTCTCCAGTATACTATAGCCTGGGAGACTGAAGAAACCAATAAGAAGTTGGCAACAAAACGTCCTGTTTGTGATTCCTTATTTCATTCATATTGTTTCAGATCTTGGGGAATTTTGCCATCCATTGTAGTTACACAAAGCTCTAAATTGATTCCTGAGAGCCTACCACAAAGCAGGAAGTTAATAAACACTGCTTTAAGAGTGGATATGGTCATAACATTTAAAAATGTTATGTACAGTACATTTAAAGTACATTAAATAAAAATGTTATGTACAGTACAGTTAAAGAAAATCCTGCATTTCACCACCTGACAGGGAAGTCAGTGACATCATAAAGAACCCAGTTTACCATTTCAGTCACGGAGCACATTTCAGAGCACAAAAGTGGAAACCTGGGTACACCCTATGATTAGCCATTTGTTTTTAAACAAAGCAGATCATTAAAAGTAATACTGCCTTCTTTCCTGACAATCTTAAATAGAATAGCTAAACCTAAATACTAATTTAAATGAACTTGCAGACTGACAGTAAGCTAAAGCCCTGTGATCCCAATTATGGGCATTCTACTTAAAACTTTGTCATTTAAGTCCAAAGTGCAAATTACTTCATATTTCAAACACAGAGATCTTTCCCATTTGTCCCTTAGGCATTCTCTTGGAGACTGTGATCTTCCTGATCCAGTCTACTTACATTCCAATCAGACAAAATGCCCTCCACAAAACTACACAACTGGGCTGAGCTTTGAGTCATCAACAGTAGTTTGTAAGGCGTTAAGTAGTCTCCTAGCACTATAAAGGGATAGGAATTACAGCTGAGTTCCAGTTCTGTCATATCCAGGCAATGTCAACAGGTTAGAAACCATTTTGCTCATTGAAATAGTGGGAAAATATGAAGACGGAGCCAGTCTACCAAGTCTAAACCAATGAATCCTGCACATGGATCAAGCGTAAACAAGCAAACAAAAAATGGCAATTCTTTTTTACTTAAAAAAAAGGGTATTAAGAAGAGGAGGCGGCAGAGGGGGAAAAATTAAGAGCTCAGTTCCCTACATCACTGGCAGCTTGACCATCTCAGACGATGTCTATACCATCGGTGCTCTGTGGGCCTAAAGGCACTGCAGGCTGGGAACCGAGGTGGCCAGCGCCTCCTAGCCACCTGTGCGCGAAGGGGTGGACAGCCCGGTCTCGGACAGGCTGCAGAGCAGGTGGACGTGGCAGCCGCAGGTTCCCGTGCCTCAGCCCGTTCCACGGGTGGCCTCGGACCACACTCACCCAGATGATGAGGCTGTCACACAGCGGCAGCTCGGGTTGTGGCAGCGGCTGCGGGTCCTCCATGGTCCGGGAACCTCGACGCCACGCTCTCAGCGAAGGACGCGTCTCCGCCTGGGCCCGCGTCAACGACCTGCGCGCCCGCCACCGGAGCTAGGCAGTCAGGCCCGGCGCCCGCGCCACTCACGCGCGAAGTCTCACGCCGCCGACGTCGCGGCGCGACCGCCCCCTCGCCCACCGCGTCCGTCCGCCACGGCACCTGAGCCAGCCCCGCCCGCGGATCACACACACACACCGCGCGATGAGTGACCTCTCAGAGCACCAGTCACAAAGAAGCTGGGCGCCCGCGAGGCCAGCAGGGCGGGAGGAGCGGGAATCCGTCGCGCAGAAGGGCTGCTGATTGGACGCGCTCCAGGAGACTCTTGGCCAATCAAGGAGGGGCAAGCTGGGGCGGCCAAGAGGAGTGGGAGTGGGTGGGCGGAGGTTTATGACCTGGCAGGTGCAGTGAGGGCGGGGCTGAAGGGGAAGGAGAGTGCGCCTGCGTGGACTGGGGTGGCCAAAGGGTAGTAGTAGTGGGTGACTCAAGGTGCATTCCTCCCTCTCTGCTGGGAAGTACCTGTGCAGGTACTTCCACGCTCAGTTTGCAGCGTCCTCACTGATTTCACGAGAGTACTCGTGGATTGAAACCCCCAGAAGAAGTAGGAACCGCTTTTCCCCTAGCCATTCGTTTTAACTGGAAGACAGGACCAAGAATTGTGTTTCCTAAGGAAAATACACACCTCCATGCTGCCAGAGTCAACGAAGCGCTCACAGACTCTCAGGTTGTGACTGATTTCATTTTAAATGGGGTAACGGGGAAACCCATTTTCAGATAGTAAATTGAGATAGCGTTCAAAAAGCATAGGCAGTATCTGTGTACTCTACTTCTTCTTTTTGGGTTGAAAACTGTTCACTGAGAATGTTGGTAGCATACCAACAAGATAGCTTGTGTGGTTATTGGAAGACACTAGAATATTCTTGCTCTTGGTTCTCCCCTCTTCACTCACTCATTAATCCACCAACCCATACTCTGTATTAGGCAGGTGGTTCATTTAAATCGCTGCGATATATTTTTTTAAAAAAAAAAAAAAAAAAACTTTATTTATTTGCCTTGGTGTTTGCCTGGAACTGGAACTACAGACAGTTGTTAGCTGCCATGTGAGTGCTGGGAATCGAACCCGGGTCCTCTGGAAGAGCAGACGGTGCTCTTAACCGCTGAGCCATCTCTCCAGCCCCCGCTGCGATATTTTTTATTTAGACATTGAGCAAAACTGAGGGATGATAAATTATAAGCCCCCTTAAATAAATCAGTCTCTTTTTAAAAAATACAGTTGTGGGCATTTGATGACTTAGAAATTTCACAATGAGTATTGAGTTTCCTATTCTAGGCGCTGTAATGTAACATCATGAAAACTACAGGCTCTAAGAATCGAAGAGTCGGTACTGAGTCTACCCCTAATCACGATACACACTGTTGCTCTCAGCTTTATCTTGTGGTAGAGATCCCAGCCTCCATGTTCCTAAAGATCACCCTAGCTAAGAGGTAAACATACATTATGAAGATAAATGTAAATTGCAAATTATGAACTTTGCAGTATGAATTACTAAGTTTGCCACCATGCATACTTAGAACCATATGAGGACACATAAGGCTGAGAACCACAGATGAGAGAGCTATTAAAATCTTATTGAGAATCACCAGGGAGGGAACTATGCTCCTGGACTCCAGATAAATAGGAAATTAATTCTCAGGGAAGAATAACCTTTTAAATTTATTGTGTGAGATGACTGGTAAATTAAGAAAGGAAAAAGTATTTTAAATTTGAAAAGTTAGAAAAATAAATGAAATGGAACAAAAAAAGACATTGACAAGTGTGCAATTAATATATATCTTAAAATTTAGGAATAAAGATTTATCTAGAAAGATTAAATATGTATTTTAATTACTATTCCTGTGTGTCTGCACCCTATGTGGAGGTTCCCTTGGAAGCCAGAAGAGGGCATCAAATCTCCTGGAGCCTGAGTTTTGAGTGTCCTACTGTAGGTGCCAAAAACAGAACTCAGGACCTCTGCAAGAAAAGCAAGCACTCTTACTTCTTAGTCATCTCTTCAACCCCAAGGAACTTTAAAATTATCTTTATCTTCTAAACTCATAATTACATTTCTGGAATAGTTCTATCATTTTGTTTGTGAAATCACAAATTCAGTTACAGACTGAACTGATATGTATTATAAACCAATTTCAAGTATTGCTCAGTCAATTATAAGTTAATTATAACAATATAACCAAGTATAATATAACATTAATAACAAGTATTAATTACTAGTTCAATAAATGATATTATATAAAAGTTATATCTAATAAAATAACACTAGAGAATATTTTATAATAGAAAAAAGATTTTATAATAAATAATTTAGTATAATTAATTCACATTAAATTAATGTACATATCAAAAAATTAAGTATATATGTGAAATAATTCTGTGTTTTTATCTTTCTGTAGTTAGCTTGTGCTAATTTATAATAGAACAATAGTAGAAATACCTAATGCAGCATGAGCTATTATTTTGAGTTATCAACTTAGCATTAATTTTTCTTAAATTAGTGTCCAAGATTTTATAGTTGAATAAACTAATTTTGAAATGCTGAAAAGAGCCAAGTATAAATTGGCACAGTCTTTCTGAGAAAAAGTTACAACTCAAAAGATTATAAAATTTTCAAAGCTATAGTTTCAATTTCAGAATCTAATCTTAATCATCAGGTTTCAGTGATACTTATCAACCTGCTAAAAGGGCAGTCATAAAATATTTACAAGAAGAGTGATTAACATCATATATCTTTCTATTAAAACATTGAGCTAAATTTAATTATTCAGAGGAAATGTGGTAATTGAATTGGAACATAAACCTCATTATGTACAACGATTCCTATTTGTTTGTGTATTGTGTGTGCTATGTCCATATCACTGAGGTAGATAGATGGTGGAGAAGAGGGAATAGTAGAAAAAAAGAATAAATAGATGAAAATGTTAATAGTGATGATTTGGCATGTTCAAGTACTAGAATAATAATAGATGAGTTTTATCATCTTTGTACTTAATAGTCTTTTAAAATTTGCTACAATGAAATTTTATTCTCAGAGAAAGTATATTAAGCTTAAAATTATTAAAAACTCTAACTACTGTAAGGCACTCAACCATTGGGAAAATATACATACACATTCACCTATACATCTATACAGAAAATAATTATAAAGAGAATTGCTTAAAAATACAAACCAATTTTTGTGTGGTGGAGGCTTGACACCTTTTCTTATTGCCTGAGCACTCTTCAGCATGTTACTTAATTTCATGGTCTCAGTTTTAGTCTCTATGAGCCAGGATAATGCCATTATGTTTCTATATTATTTGATAATTCCTGGTAGTGAGTTGGAGGCATATTTTTAATGTTGGAAGAATATGGGACAGTCACAAGTTCAAAGAAAGAGCTGAAAAAAATCAAACACGGAAGGTTAGCTCCTTAGAGCTCAGTAGCAAAAAGAATGGGGGACTCATTTTAGAGCTCTCCAAATATTAAAGTTTGGTAAAATGGTTGCTCACTCTTTCTGGGAGTCATGTTCCAGATTCAGGTTTTAGGGAACATCTTATTACTTAGATTGTGATATGTACCTAAGCCTTGGCCAGAAAGTCTGCCTGAATGAGCTGATCCAGTGAGACTGCAGAATGAAGGTGAATCAGAGGCCAGGGTCAATAAAAAGGAATGGATGTGTACAAGACTAAAACAGCTCTCATAAGCTTGCAGAATTGTAACAGAGTCCAAATTCATATACTGCGTTTGATGAAAATTCTGGCTCATCACATTAATTCAATACACCATTGAGATTTATCGCTCACCAATGGGACAGTCTTGACCAGAATCCATGTGAATATTAAGTGGTCATAGTCTGGGAAGATGGAGACAAACTTCCTTGCCGTGGATGTTCTCAGTCAGGGTTAAGCATTGAGTTAGTGACTGGAAAGGGGGAGCCAAGCATGTGAGTTTCTTCACTCTAGCCAGCAAGGGATATACCTGTTTATTCACACTGGCAAGAACTGTTGCCTTCTATGAAATCAGTGTTCACTGGGAAGCGAAAAGGGACAGTAGAAATTTTGCTCTGCAGCTTTTGTAGATATGTTTGAGATTTTTATGTCACCTACAAAGTTGCCTTTTAATGTGCTTTAGCTCATTGCATGCCATTGATCCTGTCTCCAGTTCCTTGGAGTGACTGGCCAAAGAGAGTTCTAAAATTACCATGCAAATTTCAAGCCATCTACAAACTCAAAGTACTGGTAAAGGCAGCCCTGCCACTAGATGATGAACTTCAACAGAACAAGAGATCTGAAACTACTGTACATGAAAAAAGATTCATTACAAGGAATTTTATTATAGCTTCCTTTTCAAAGTAGTGTTCTCTGGAAAATAGATTCTGAGATTAGCATGCAGGTCTGTTAAAAGTTGTGACTAACAGTCTGAGAAAGGAACTACCCAGAATTGAGGAGAGGTCCAAACAGGCTGTGGTACAGTCTCAGTGAAGGCTACATCTGATCCAGCCTTTGAGGAATTGCTCTTCCAAGTTCTCCTGAGTTTAAATGAAGATGAATCATTTAGTGACGGGTGGGCTGTCCTGGAAAGATACCTTCACAGCCTAGATGATTTAAAAGAATGTTGCTGCTGCTGCTGTTTGGCTAGCTCCTGTTAGCACTTCTAGGTATAGAGATATCCAAGGACATCCCAGTGTTCTCACCACAGTAGTCCCTCCACAGTCCTTGTAGGTGAGAATTACTCAGAATGGTTTTAGGAAAGGGAGGAGCAAGTGACCACAAGTATGCCAGTAGATTACCATAAATGCAAAGTTAAAGTAGTCACAGAAGAATGCTGAGTTCTTAGGTTGATATGATTCCAAACCAGGCAGTGATTGTAGACATGGTTTCACATAGGGAGTTTGTGTGAAATATGTATGTAAATGATATCTTGGAGAACTTAAGACTGAACTGCTTATGCAAATAAAATAACAAGAAGGTAAATTATAAAACAATATAATCTTTGCAATTTTGCTTTAAAATTCGCAGGGGAAAGACTGATACTTATTGAATAAAGCAAACCAAAACTATTTCATTTACTAAAATTCTTAATTTTATTGTAATTGAATGACTATGATAACTGTCCCAAATAACTGAAATAAGAAAAAATACATAATGGAAATTTTCAAATATTTGATAACAACAGGTAAAAATAAACATTTGGTAAAATGTACTGGAAATGTGGCCCATCTAGAATTTCTTTTAAATGTACTGGAAATGTGGCCCATCTAGAATTTCTTTTAAATGTGTAAATATTGTACTTTATATTTACCTGTACCTGAATCATAAAATGTCATCATGTTATACTTGATTGGGAGAAATTGTTCATGTTTCTTACTAATGACCTATTTTTATGCACAAAATTCTTTTTTTTTTTTTTAATTCTGGTAAGCAGGCTTTCAAAACAACTACCAAGCAGCAGCACATAGTGGATAATCATTTAATCCACAGGTGCTTGGCTATAAAAAGCAAGAATAATCTAGCTTTATATATAGTATGACTAATCAAGCTAATGCCTTTTGTTTCCAAGACTGCTAAAATTAATACTTAAAAGATACAATTTAAAACAAGTGAAAAATGGATAAAGACATGTTCATAAGATATATTAAAAGGCTTACTAAAATCAAATGATGAAAATGACTGCAATTTCAATGTTAAAAATATTGGTTATATTTTATTATATAAGAAAAATTATGTTCGACATTATTGTGACTAAAATTTGATATTCTGAATCCCCCATGTATATAAATTGAAAAGGCATTAATGTTAACTTACCTACAGAGAGATATCTTATTCATTCTTCATTTTATATATAATATAATAGGCCTTAAAATACCAAAGCACTAGAAAGAAGGATTCAAGAAATCCTGTAAGGACACAAGAGAAAGCTTAGTTCCTTGTAAATTGGACAGAAAGAACAAAGAGGGCAGAACTATCCATGAGACATGTGAAGTGCTCACTTGTATACGTTGTAGAAAATACCCAGAAACATTGTTATGTCTTATGAAAATTTGATACTGTTTAACTGACTGTTTAGAGATCTCTTAATGTGAACTGGAAATATTCCCCAGCTGTCCTAAAAACAAAACACAAACAAAAAAGAAAGAAAGAAAACAAAGTGAAGAAAAATCTGAACAAGGCTTAGTCCATATAGAACAGAAAGAAACTGCATTTCATTGCATGGCATACATTTACATGGTTCTGAAGCTATAAATAACAATGTGTAGAAAATGAAGTGCAGTGCCCCATGCTAAGTGCTTCTCAGGTGTAATATACTTGTCTGATATATTCATTCCCCATATCAATTTAACCATCTAATAAATTTCTCACTTTTATTTACAAACCAGCACAGTGATACATAGAGAGGCCCCCCTTTTTTATATATATAAACTTTATGCTTCCAACAATCTCTCTTGTAAAGAGAATCCTAAGAGGGTTGATAGCAGATTTTACAGATGATTTGGTGCTATAAACAGCGCTCCTCCTTTGACCACCTCTGTTCTGTTGCTGCTGTGACATCCTTTCAGGTAGTCAGAATTCTTCTTGTTCAACACTGTTTTGCAGGCAAAGCCATTTTGTCCAGATGAATGAAAGTAATCACAACATACTAAGGAATCTGCTGAATGAAGATCGGGAACTACAGTTGATGACACAGGGACCTTGATCATATTAAGCTTTTTATACTGCTTTGCTCTGCTTGGATGCTTGTTTTTTTTAAGCTGAGTTTTCTTTTAAGGTATCTCTGGCTGGCCTGAAACTTAGAGATCTGCCTGATTTTGCCTCTCCAGAATTGAGATTATGAGTATACCTCACCTCATGAATGATTATTTTTACCTTTTTTATTGATATGCATTTTCTAAAAAACAAAATTGGACATTTTAATTAAAGAACTGGCCTATTTGTAAAGCTTTAATATTTATATATAAATTTTTTTCACTTTAGTTGCTACATTCTCAATGGATGCATAAACAGACATATACACACTACCACTATTATTCACACACCATTCAAGAGCAACAATTGTGCTAATAACCCAGCAATCAGGCTTATCCAGCATAAATGCCCATTTTCACACTTAGAAAATGCAACATTGATGTAATATTATCATCTAATATGCAATCCTTAAGCTGACTCAATTGTTTACAATTATTCACTTATGCTTTTTTTTCCCCTCCCAGAATGTAAAATCAAGGGACTATAGCCCATGACTTTTGTTTATAATCCTATGGTTTTAGTTTCTTCTAATGCAGGTCAATTACTCAGTGTGTAGCAGCAGCCTTTTTGAAAGGGCTAGTAGGTTAGTCAGATTCTTTCTTCACTATTAGATTTGGCTCAACAAGGCATTGGATTGTCTATTAGGGATGCAAAATTTTATAATTGTTTAGTTAGTGTGGTTGTAATTTCTCCATGGTCTCTGTGCTTTCACTGAAATACCTAAGCAATTTACAACTCTTTAAATGCATAATTCTTCAAACCTCCTCTCCTAGTGTTTGACATCCATTGAAAAGTTTTACTGGAAGCAAATATCACTTTTGTGACTGTAAAAGTGTTTTTTGTCTTAATGATTCCATCCACATTTGTCAGAATGTATAACCAGCTGACATGGTTCTCTTAAGTTTTTCCTTTTAAATTGTACTTACCTTTAAATTTTTAGAAATGTGAATGTGGATCCATGAATTTACTTTTACTAGCTTTATTAAATTGAGAAACTATTTCAAGTTCTGTTCATAGGCACTCTTGCCCTCTACACATTTTGCACACCTTTGTACTTCCTGATATGAATTGCATAAGGAACTTTTCCTGGCCCTACCTTCAAATCCACCATTTTTCCTAAGGAGCCTGGGCTCCATGTTTTTGAGATTGGTGCTTAGTAAGGCTGGATTTTTCAATATCTACTTCATTACTACACCCCAGTTCCTTGGACTATAATGTTAAAACCATTGTTAAAATAGAGGCATTTTGTAAAATAGTAAAATATTGAACCCAATAATTTATTCATTGGAGTGAAAATGCTTCTATGCCTGACTTTATAGACTGGGAAACTGAAAGAATGATCACAACAGAGAAGAGGTTCTCAAAGAAGAAGAAATAAAGCTAATAGCAATTTTGTTTTGCAAGTATTACCAACACAGAGTTAAAATTATTTTTAAAAACAGCCTTATTTTGCACATCTGGAAATCCTCATATATGCCTCTGTTTTTGTTTCATCACAGTAAGATGTATTTTAAAACTATTTATTTATCTATCTATTTATTATTGAGAGAAGTGTGACTGGTATGCTGTGGTGTTGGGGTGGGAGTCAGTTCTCTCCTTCCACCATGTGGGTCCCAGGGACTGAACTGAGGATGCTAGGTTTGGCACTCAGCTTTTACTCACTAAGGCATCTCGCCAGATCACCACAAATGTAATTTTTTTTAAGCCACACATAGGGAGGATGACGAGGTCAGCAGCTTAACTGAGTTTTGAGATCTGAAAACTGCACTAATGCTTGTTTCTGTTCCGTTCAAAGCTTTCATTTTAACTTTCTTGTCCAATTGCCTTCACAGGCATGACCCTTTAATTGAATGTGAGATTCAAATGTTCTCTAGACTGCTCTGGAATTTATGGGAGATAATTTTTCTATTTCATTTATATGTAGTATTAATGATTTTAAAGCAGAAAAATACCTCAAAATGAACTGTGTCTCATTTGGATTACTCATTACATGTACTGCCTGTTGCCAGAAGTCAGTGCTGACTATGGGAAAGCTTGTTGCAGGCTGGTAGGAAATAATGGCCACAAGCTACTTGAGAAAGAGTGCTAGACAGAAAGCCCTGTTTTCTCTTCTCCGTTGTTAGGACCCTGGTAAAGTTCCTGAACTATTTTTCTTCTCAATTTTCTTACTGTAAATGAAGATATTTGTTTACCTGTCTAAGGAAAACAGAAGATATTAAATATCTTCTCTTGGTGGACTGTTTTGTTTGACATAAGAAACATAGAAAAAAACAAAGGTGAATACCTGTCCCTTCTCTGCTAACAGTATAATTAGAGTTTGTTGAATTTTGACATAAAAGGCACTTTTTTATTTTAAGGACTTGTTTAATTTATGTGGATGAATGTTAGACCTACATATATGTAAGTGCTCTCAGACACCAGATGTTCTGGGACTAGAGTTATAGATGGTTGTGACCCATGTTGGTGCTAGGAATTGAACCCAGGTCCTCTGAAAAATCAACAAGTATTCTTAACCACAACTCTTCAGCCTTTTAAAAAGCAAAGAAATATCACAGATACTTAAAACACACCAGGTAAGTATCAAAGACACAGTCTCAGCACTAACAGTATCAGTATCCCCATTTGAAATAATGAAGCATAACTATAGCTTATTTCCTACCAGTGTTTTAATAAAATAAAAAGAAATAAAGAAGTGAAGAAAGAAAATAATGAATAAAATGAAAAAACATAAGGAAAACATAAAGAACACAACAGTAATAATGGCCTAACTACATATAAAAGAATTTCTGGGTTTCTGGTTTGCAGGTACATCTTTATTTTATGCTGACTTTAATTTCTAGTATGACAAACCAATAGCCAACACTGTAATTAAATTAACTTAATACTATAATTAAACTTTAGTTTGTTCTAATTTCACATCCTCTGCAGACCTTCCCCAAATTCTCCTTGGATTAAACAAATACCTACATTGAATGATGTGCTTCTTTGCCTTTCTCCAGCTTCTGTTATTGATCATACTTTATTGTGATTTTATTTTTGCATTTATTTCTTTTACTTTGTGACTATTTTATTGTCTTTCTTTTAAACTAGTTCAAGAACTAATCAGACATGAGTACTTGGTCTTTGGTTTTGCTATTTGGCAGCCTGAAATACCATCCAGCATATAGTACAAGCTCAGTGAATGTTTCACTGGCCAGCTGGGATTGCATATTTGGTTCCCATAGGCATGCTGCATAAATAGCTCCTGAATAGCCATGCCTGCTTGACTTGCTGGTGGCATGTTTAGTATTTGTTCTCAGAGTGAAAGTAGGTCACATCTGGGACATATGAACGATTTCAAGGAAAGTTTCCTCTGAAATACAAAGCCTTTGAGTGAACATAAAAAGTAATCAAGCTGATCGTGTCAAAAATTGTAAGCAATTAAAACCTCATTATTAAATTCTGGTCTTTAGTTCATTGATTCAGTTTCAGTTTTTATTTCATCAGTTCAGTTGGTCAAACCAGAACAACCTGCAATTTAAAAACCAGAGCAGGATGAAATTGAAAGACAGAAGGGGATAAAACATTGTGCATTAGAAGTCTTTTCTTACATTCTTCCCTACTCTGTGGTTATTTTATGTTTGATTATGGGAACAACTCGTGCACAGAAGATCTGTGCGCACTTCTAGTGTCCTAGAAAAATACTTGCAACAAAGGGGAGAGAAGGCTTTATTCGTAAAAGGATTTGAGAACTAGGGCCTCTCCTGTCCCTCATCACAGCTAGAATATCCTCACAAAGGAAGCTGGGAATATTATTTAAGCACAGTAATTTCAGGACCAATATTGGAATTTGTTGCCTAACCATTGCTAAGCTTTCCTTTTTTAAAACAAATGGAAGAGATAATCAGCTCATGAAGAAAAGGGTTTGCTTTGGTTTATAAAATTGTGTGGATTTCAGCCTATGATTAGCTGGCTATGTTGTTCAGGTGATCCAACAATGCATGGCGGAACCCAGCCACTTCAACTCATAGCAGGATCAAAGGATGTGGAACAGACCAGAAAAATCACTTTTAAAGACACATCTACAGTGCCTAAACTCTCATTTAGTGCTGTCTCTTAAATTTCTCATCTGCCAGTAGAACCAAGATGCACACATGTCTTTGAAGAACATTTCCAAGCCAAAAGACAGCAGCCTGTGAACTTGATTCATTCTTTGGTGGTGTTAGGATTGGACCAATGATTTCAGAAATGTATTATATAGCACTGAGCTGTGTCTCAGCCTTCCCCCTTTTTATTTTGAGATAGCGTTTCAATAAATGGTCCAGGATGGCTTTGAAATAACTAAGGCAGGATTTAAACTTGTGATACTCCTACTTTAGACTCTTAAGTAGCTGAAATCTGAGGCCTGTGGCTCTAAGTCCAGCTGATTTATCATCATTATACTTGAATGTGTTTGTGTGTCAGTGCGTTCATGAATACACATAGAAAAGTGATTAAATATTTGAGAATTATTAATCATCCCAGAAATAATTAGGTATGTATATCTGTTACTTTTCAGGTTGCTATAACAAATACCTTACAAAAGTAATGTTGGCTCACTGTTTGAAACAGTCCATCACTGCAAAAAGAGCACAGGAGCTGTGGTTGTGGTGACCTGAGAATGAAGCAGCTTGCCACGTATCTCCAGCTGGGAGGAGAGAGAAACTGACATTGATACTCCACTCATTCTCTTTTCATTCAGCCCAGGGCCTCAGTTAATCATCTCTGGAACTTTTTCACTGATAAGCCCAGATGTGTGTTTCCTGGGTAATTGTACACAGTCAAGTTCCCAATGACTATCAATCATTACAGTGTGTGTGAACTACACTTTAACCATGCTCACATTAACCCCATACCATACTGCATAAGGTGGAATGGAACAAAAACCACATACTCCTTGCTGTGCTATCTTCAGATTTCATAAAGACCTACACTATTCGAAGCTTCTTGCAAGTGTGAGCACATTTGTTCTTTGCCTTGCTAATGATAATGGTGTGTTCCTGTTGTATCTCTTCAGTTTACATGCTAAGTTGGAAATTTGAGGAAGTGTAATGGAAAACAGCTGAATGTCTATGGTTCTTTTGCCCATCTCATATTCTTTTCACTAGGTGGATTGGCACTTTTTAAAACTCTCCTACAAAAGTTCTTGGCTCTGCCTGCCCTATAAGAGAGACTCAAGTGTCAAGTGGTACTAATTCCTTTCTCCTGAAATAAATGTTCATTATATCGGTAAAGGCCTTGGGAAGACAGATAATGGACCTCGTGTTGGGCTTGATACAAATGAAATAAAGGCATCATGTGTAGAAGTATGAATGGAGCTGGTGAAATTAGCAAGCCATGCTAAGGCTCCAAGGGGTGGCTTCCTTTGGAACTGAAGGAAACTGCTCTTGGAGCTTGGAGTAAACCAGGCCCATAGAAACCAGCCTGTCTGGTACTGTAGTCACAACGTGAAAAGCTAGAGTAAGAATCTTGACATTGAAGCTGTGAAGAAACTTTTTATATTAAAAATCTTTTTTCATACAATATATTCTGAATACAGTTTCTACTGCCTTACCTCCTGCCAGATGCTCTCCACATCTTCACCCATTCCACTCCAAACATTTATTCTCCCTCTATTTAGAAAACAGACAAAAAGAACAATTAAGGATAGAAAAGAAAAAAAAGCACAAGCAACACACATACAACAAAACCCCATAAAAACACAAAGTCAGGAACCATAATATTCAACCAAAAGAGCAGTACGAATTTTAAAAATCTCAAATATGGGACAAAAATCTACAAAAGAATACCATTGAGTTAATTTTGTGTTAGCAATTTGCTCCTTGGCTGGGGGCCTACCCCTAAGTGTTTATATATCTAGTGAGACTACATTTTGTACATAGCTTCTTGGTAAGGGATTTGTGCTTGTGGCCACTTCTTTTTCTTAGTACTGAGACCCTGTCTGACTCAATCCTGTGCAGTCCCTATGCATACTACCACAGGTTTGATGAGATCATATGAACATCAATCTTGCTGTGTCTGCAGGATGCTGTTTCTTCAATTCTACTTATCCACTAACTTTTACAATCTTTCTGCCTTTCCTTCCTTAGCCTATAGAGGAGGGGTTTAATTAAGACATCTCATTTACATCTGAGTGTTTCAAAGTCTCTCACTCTCTGAATAATGTCTGATTGTACTGGTTTTCATCTACTAGAAGAAGTCCACTGATGGTGGCTGAGCTAGACACTGATCTATGGGTATACCAGAATGTCACTGAGAGTCACTTTCTTTCTATATTCTTTTAGCAGAAAAATAGTATTTGTTTTTCCCCTAGGCCCATGGCCTATTCTGGTCTCAGATTCTCGGCCTGTGAAGTTTCACGTATTGGTCGGTTACTGACACAAACTTTGTATCACTATTGCACCACAGTATCTTGCAGGCAGGATACCACTGTAGATCATAAAGTTTATAACTGGGTTAGTACCCTTCTCCTCTAGTAGCATATAGAATACTTCCTAGTACTGGGTTTGTAACTGGATTTGGTATCTTTCTTCTCTGGTAGTATTTAGAATACTTTCCAGTACTGTGAACACTATGTAGTAGGGGTGATGGCTACAGTTACGTGCAGTTTGGCTTCTTCTTCAATGAGATATGTAAGTGCTATCTTTAACGAGGACATTTGGAAAGTGACTTCTTTTTTGCAGAACTGAGCAGGAAGTCTGAGAACAGAAACCAAGCTGGACAAAGAGAGCTCAGCTCTTGCAGGTATCAACATTGGCCTCCCAGGACTTGGAGCAGGGTAAGAAGTGAAAGATTGCCACATCACTTAATTTTAGAAAGACTCACAACATAACATGTCAGTCAGCTTTCCATCACTGCAGCCAACACAGAATACAAATAACTTATTAAGGGAAATAAGTTGTTTCAGGCTCACATTTTCAAAGGTTTTTCTTTTCCCCACACTTGTTTTGGCTATCTGCTTTCAGGAAGGAAGCACATCATTGTGGAATTGTGTGGTCACACATATGTTCAATTTATGACTGAGAAATGAAGAAAGGAAGCAAAGACCCCACAATCTCCTTCTAGGGCACTCACTCATGAACCATAGACCTACTAGCGGGTTCTATGACATTCTAGAAACCACACCTTTTCCACAGTGACCTTTGTGGCTATATAATGTAACAGTTTATATTTTTTTACCAAATTGTCAAGTGAAAGTATTGGGGTATTTTAATTTAAATAAACGGCAGACAGTCAATGGGCCACTCACTAGTAGGCCTAGGATTAATACTCATGACGTCTAGCTCCTTATCTACTTTTTATACCAAAATGTTGCATCCTATCTTACTCATATGACTTGCTTATATTTTACACACTCTGGATCTTGTTGATAATTATACCTTCAGCTTTTCATTTATATAAGCTGAAATTCAGAGTAAACTTTCAAGTGTGTGAGACTTCATGACTTGCATATAGTAGTACACTCTTCATTTGATTTTGCTGTACATTGTCATGATTTATTTATCCTTTTATTTGCTTACATTTTCATTACTTTTTGAGTAAGAAGATAAATAGATGAAAAAATGACCAACTGTACAATCTTGCATTTGTGTGTATTCCCCTTTTTTCCAAATCCAAAGTCAATTTATTACTATTCAGGATTTGTTAACTTCTAGGTTGCATCCTGAACATAGATATCCATGATCTTTGCAGTAAAATTACTTTTGTCTTCACAGTTGCCATGGATAATACTGATCATAAACATGTCAGTTCCTAGAATTACCTATGAAACATATAACTGGGTGTATTTGTCAGGGAGTTTCTGGATAGCATTGACTAAGGGCAGAAGACTCAAACAAGTAGGACTGGTACCATTTTGTTGGGACCAGTTCAAGACTTTCTCAGAGGTCTTGATGAACACAAAGAGAACCCAGTTCTTTGTCCTTACAAAGGGCACAGACTTGAGAAGGTCCAGTCTGGGCCATGGGCCTTTGCCTCAAAGGAGTTAAGGTTATTTGGTTTCTGTAAACTCAACTTTCTCTTCTTAAGGGCTAAAGGTTATCAGCCCTAAGGCAACTAGCTATGTCTGAGGTATACTGTGGTCTTTTTGCCAACATTGCTTGATTTAGTTTTCTGCTGACCTTGGCCCCATCTCCCCCTGAAAAAAAAGTATATCAGATGCTATACTTTATAATAAATTTGTTTGGCATAAGACATAGCTTGTGCAAGACCTCCTGATCCCAGATTGTCTGTATTTTTTTATCTTTTCATCTCCTGTCCACCTCCCACTTCGGACCCTGTCAACATCAGACCTGCTGGTTTGAGTCACCATTCCATGGTCTGCACTGAATAGAGAGGAGAAAACAAGTGAAGTGAGAACATTGATCATTTTTTCCTTGACTGTGGATGCAATGTGACAGCCTCACCATCCCAGTCACGATGGATATGACACAGCAAGCCGCAATTCCCCTAAGGTCCTTTCTCAGGTATCTTATCACAGCCACAAGAAAAGTAAATTATATCACAGCCATTTTCAACTAAGTGCTCCCAGAAACCACTATCAATCAATTAGTATTGACAGAGGAGTTGAAACCCATTTACTAAATTTAGTGCAATATAACCCGTAACTTGATCTCAGAATTTTTATTATAAAATACCCTGTGGGCAGTGACTTCCATTTGAATAAAGGACATCCTAAAAGCCTTCTGTAAAAGTTCTTACATGTGACAAGGATCACTATCATCTGACTGACTCATATTTCATATGCATAAGTAAAAGGCCAATAGCTATATATTAATTTATATACACTCCCATTGCAAATAATGAACCCTTCTTTCCCGGACTTAAATTACATCACTATTCTAAGAATAACTCAAGTTTTGTGTTATTTTTTTGGTGTTATCATCTGATATAAAGATTTCTTTGGCCTTGCTAGTATCACTAGTCCTGTAAAAGCTGTGGGGTCATGAATTCATAGTCTCATATCCTCCCAAAACAAAATATCATCCAGAAGAGAGTGAAATCCATGTAGGCAAGCCATGCTTGGGCTCCTTTCAAAATTCTTTAATGAAATTCTTAAGAGACTGTCTTAAAAGAAGCTTTGCCTATTAGATTGTAATGAGTTAAGCATAGTGACATATAGCTATAATTGTCGCACTTTAAAGACAGAGACATAAATTGGAGGCCAGCTTGGGCTACACAGAGAGATGTCAAAGATCATGATAATAATTAAAATATTAGAAATAGTATAAATCTTTAGTTTGTGAATATGTATAGATTTTTATGGTTTTGTATATATTGCCTTTTAACTCATAAAGCTTTCAAAAATTTTATTACATAAACATATGTACACATAAATAAAATAGCTATATATAGCCAAGATCCATGTGCCTAGGGATGGTGCTGCCAAAAGTATTGGACTGGGTACTGCCCCATTGATATCAGTGTAGACAGTTTCTCAGAGACTCAGCCACAGACCATTCTGATGGAAGCAGTTCTTCAACTGAACCTCACCCTTCCCAGCTCAGTGGTTTCTTACCATACTTGGGGTGCTCTGATTGCTAGAGAATTATTATGTTCATTTGCAGGTGTTCTATTTAGCCCAGTTTCTTCATGCTTCTGTGTTTCTACATTAGTGCTTGTGTGTTAGGTTCATCTACATATCAATTTTCTAGGGTAACTCTCCCATTAAAAAAACAAACTTTCAGTTGGTGATATGCCCTTAAGTATTGGTTAGATACGCTCCAACATTGGCTTTGATTCCAACTGGGCTCTTTTTTGTAAAATAATAAAGTCTTGCTACATAGCCAGGCTTACCTCACACTTGCTATCTTTTTGCTTCCTGAGTACTAGGGTTACAGGTATGCTCACCACACCTGGGCTTTCTAGGTGGACTCTTTGATGGCCATCAAACTTCAAGGTTGGTGATGTCTATACATGATTCAATAACCTAGTCTACAGAAGTTTGGTGAAGCAAGCTCACTGAAATCTCAGGGTGCACTGCAGTGAATGTGAATCCTCTTTATAGATCTGGGCTCGGTGAGATCCAAAAACTGTGATGAAAAAAACATGCTACCAGAGTGATATGGGATGCTGCAATAATTCCTGTAGATTCAGATCAGGTGAGAAAAGTTGTAGGTGGAGGGTGTGAGCGAGACCAAGGAGGTAGGAGAACTTCATTTCACATAGGACCTTGTTTCTATGTGAAGAGGAATGTTCTCTTCTATAGAACCAGAAACTTCTCAGTGACATTCCTCTGCCTCTGTGACAGTCTGGACTTTGTTTCAGGCTTTCAGGCATGCTCTGGTGTCTCTTCAGTGATGTCCCTTCATTTGAATGGTCCTGTGCCCTTTCACCTGGATGATTCGTAATGCTTAGTAAATCATATCATTAATATTTCTTCTGAAGCAACGGCTACTTTGAGGTAACTTATATATGTTTATATTAAATATTAACTTAAGGCTTTAGGTTATTTTCCTCAATAAAAACTGTTAATATTTTCATTTACTTAATGTTATCATATGTGTCTAGTATATTAACCCTCATACATGTATTTTATACTTGCTTTCCTGATAGGACCTGAAATCACCTGAGAGGACCTAAAGGCACTCTGGCATCTAGATCTTGATTTCAAATACCATTTGTCAATGAGAAAATGAGGACTCTTAGCAGAAATGCCTGGTTCTAGGGCTGCTTGAGGCAAGCAGTTGAGCCAGTAGCATGTTCTGATGGCCTCTAAAGAGGCCTGTGGGTCTCTTTAAAAAATTTAGAGACAGGGTGGTTTACACTTCTAATGCCTTGTTGGGGAGGATGATTCAAAGGTGAAGGCCAGCCTGGGCCATGTAGAGCTCAGCATGACCTCTCAACAGTTTTAAACAAACAGCAATATAAAAAGAATACACGGGGCTGGAGAGATGGCTCAGAGGTTAAGAGCACTGGCTGTTCTTCCAGAGGTCCTGAGTTCAACTCCCAGCAACCATATGGTAGCTCACAACCATCTATCATGACATCTGGTACCCTTTTTTGTATACTGTATACATAATAAATAAATCTTTAAAAAAAAGAATACACATGAATAGACACAACAGCCAACATACAAAAGTTTCCCATGTCTAAAGTTGAAACAATTGAAAGGGCATAATTCAAATACGTAATGCCAGTACAGGGTTGTAACCTAAAACATAAACATTGTGATGTCATTGAAATTGTAATAATTTCTTGTATAATTTAGTGTACTTATCCCTTTCTCTGGAGAGTATAGCTTAATTATCATCCTATGTGGTCTCAATTAGTACTCACTTCTAATTAATAAAATATAAAAATAGGAAAAAAGTAACTCTGTGCAGAGAAATTTACCAGATACCACTTCAACTAAATGGTCACATTTAACATCAGCAGTGATACCTTTTATGAACAACATTTTCCCTGAAGAGATGTAATGAGAAGAGAACTTATGTCTGCTATTAGTCTAAAACTCATTACACCACTGTAATCATTGAACTATATCAGATAATACCAAACTGAGCTTCTTTTTATAAAATACCTGGTTAATAATTTTCAAAAGTGGGTCATAGAAAACAATGGAAGTCTAAGAAATTGTCTCAGATTGGAAGACACTAAGAAGTAGTTTAATACAGCATGTCTGGGTTGGATACTCTTTGCATGTGTATTTTGAATGGCAATATTGTGCCAATGTTAATTTTGTAGGGTTGATAAGTATATAGTTGTGAGAAATGTCAACTTTGGAAAAACTAATCTGAGTGGGTATAGAATTTATTTTACTCAGAATTTCTCTGTCTCACTTGGCCAGTTTTGCAGCCCTTTATGAAATAATTGACTCAAAGGTTTAATATTATAGTATCTACAGAGCCAGTCACTCAAACATACTACTATCTAGCTCTTACACTTAAATTAACCCATAATTCTTATCTATGTTTAGCCACATGGCTTGGTACCTTTTCTCAGTGCAACATTTTCATCTTCTTCCTCCACATCTGGCTGTCATATCCTGCTCTGCTTTTCCTCTTCAAAGAAATCTCCTAGTCTGATTGCCCTGCCTCTATTTCCTGCCTAGTTACTGGCCAATGAGTGTATTATTAAGCCAATATAAAACACAAATCTTTACAATGTACAAGAGAATAATCCCACAATTTGAACTGTTTGTAACTCTTTTAAAAAGGTAAAATCATGGTGCAACGAAAGATTAAAACCATCTTCTCACTAAACTACAACTTCACCAGCAAGGCTATCTTGGACACTAGTACATCTCCTTTCATATAACAACAATGCTTGTTTAATAGATGCCAGAACTTGGATGCATGTTGAACTCTTGGATCTGCCATTTATGAACAGTATGATATTTCTTGAGCCTCATTTTCTCATCTGTAAGGGAAATAAAATTGAGAACCAGGTACTTAATATATGTGAAGGACTCTCACTGACTTAACTCCTACATGAGATCATATAGAATAATATATGGTTTTTGTTGTTATTCTATTTTGGGATTTTTCTGAGATTCAGTTTAAGAAAATTGCTTGAAGAAGCATTATATATTTATAATAGAGGGAGGTCCAGGAGGTTGGATGTGATGATGCAGTGGCAAATATATGTTAGATATGAAGCAAAGAATGTGTTTCAACCAATTGTTGTGAAAAAATTTCTGGCCCAGCCTAGCCCCACAGTCTAAATGAATCTCTCCTACCTGTGGCCTGGCCTAGCCTAAGGTTTAAACTCACAGCCCCACTTAGTCCCATATAATCACATAAAGGCTTATATTAATTACATGTTGTTTGGCCTATGGCTTAGGCTTATTGCTTCCTAGCTCTTGCTTCTTAACCTATTTTTATTAATCTGTCTTGTGATGTGGCTCCTGGCTTATCTGTACTTGACTATATATTGTTTTGGGGGTAGCTGCTTTGTGTCTTTCTTGGCACCTCCCTCCTTCCTCTGTTGCTATGCCTGGATTTCCTGCCTGCTTCTAAGCTGCTCTGCCATAGGCTAAAACAATTTTTTTTTGTTATCTAATGATATTTACAGCATACACAAAGACATCCCACATCAACCAATAGTAGTGAAGATTATCTATGAAAAGAAATTGTTTCTTCCTGTATTAATGGGCATAACCAGACCTCCTTTGTTCATATGTCATTTGTGACTGCCTGCTTGTAACAATGGCAGCATTGAATGGTAGTGACAGACTTTATGATTTCTCTTTCTGGCTTTAATGGGCAGATCCAGGGCCCACCTCTCACATATTGTCTGTGACTGCTTCCTGTAATAATGGTATGGCAGTGTTGAACAGTAGACACAGAGACCTTATGATACACAAAGCCAATCATGTTTACCATATAGACCTTCCTGGGACATTTGTTAACCCCTGCTCTGCAAGCATAACTTGCATCTAAAATTTAGAGTTAAAGCCATAGCTCCCTCCAGTGGTAAATCCTTGCTTTCCAATGAGTAAGAGGAGGGGTTTCTGTGCTAACAGTGCTTCATGAATCTATGTTTTGTTGTCTAATTCATGATGCCTCAGCTTTTCTGTCTTCCAGTCACAGGATAATGGGACGCCCTTCATATAGGCCAAATATGGCATCTTTTGTTGCCTATCACTATTAAAAAAAAAAAAAAGAAAGAAAGAAAAGAAACAGCTACTCCTCACTCTAAAATAACCTTTGACATTGAGAGGAGATGGTATAGTACCACTTACCATCATTTGACTTTGAATAAGTTATTTAATGCCTGGAATCTTGTTTTCCTCTCCTGCAGAGCAGAGGTGGTATTTACTCCCAGCACTCTGAGGACAGAGTAAGATGATGAAAGTTACATAAACCATTTATGCTCCAGAAAGGTTGCTATCTGTCTCAGTCAATAGTCTCTTGTTATAAAGAGACACCATGACTATGGCAATTCTTATAAAGGGCAATATTTAATTGGGTCTGGTTTATAGTTTAGAGATTTAGTTCATTGTCACCACAGTGGGAAGCCTATTAGCATGTGAGCAAACATGGTGCTGGAGAGTAGCTGAGAGTTCTCCATCTTGATCCACAGACAACAGCGAGAAACTGGGCCTGAGCATTTGAAACCCCAAAACTCATCCTCTTACCAGTGACACACTTCTTCCACTAAGACCACACCTACTCCAGTGAGGCCACACCTCCTAA
The DNA here is from genome assembly GCA_004025045.1 of Sigmodon hispidus. Taxonomy (NCBI): domain Eukaryota; kingdom Metazoa; phylum Chordata; class Mammalia; order Rodentia; family Cricetidae; genus Sigmodon; species Sigmodon hispidus. The sequence goes on along the minus strand of PVIH01022298.1, from coordinate 685 downwards.
TTCCTGTCAAGTAGCACCACTCCCCAATGACCAGTCATTAAAATATATGAAACTATGCTCTCAATCCTACTCAAATCACATTATTATTGATGTTATTAGCCAATACAAAATTATGGTTGAGAATTTTGGCAAGACATTCATGTGATTTTTAGTTACTTAAGTACTCTGTGCTTCACTATCTTCTACTAGAAAAGCAATGGCAATAGTTACCATGGCTTAGACAAAATGGGAACCTGATTTAGAACAAAGCTTTCCTATGGGGCAGTTATTTGATATTATTTACCATAGTTGGACTTTTCTCTGGGCCACTAGCTAACAAAAAAATGACACAGGGATGTATTATTAATTATGAAAGCACAGCCTATAACGTAGGCTTGTCCTATTAGCTCTAATAACTTAACCCACTTATATTAACTTACATTTTTGCCTCATGGATTTTTACCTCCCTTCCATCTTGCATCTTTTGTTTTCTCTCCATGTCCTCTGGCATCCCTTCTATGCCCAGATTGAGCATCCCTTCTATGTCTAGATTGAGCATCCCTTCTATGCCCAGATTGAGCATCCCTTCTATGTCTAGATTGAGCATCCCTTCTATGCCCAGATTGAGCATCCCTTCTATGTCTAGATTGAGCATCCCTTCTATGCCCAGATTGAGCATCCCTTCTATGTCTAGATTGAGCATCCC
>PVIH01022297.1:0-27547 GCA_004025045.1 Sigmodon hispidus | reverse complement strand
GAGAGAGAGAGAGAGAGAGAGAGAGAGAGAGAGAGAGAGAGAGAGAGAGAGAGAGAGACTGTGCTAAGTGCTTCCTGTACTGTTAGTTCCACGTGTGAGAGCAAGCATATTAACAAGGCCACACACTAGAGTTTATTTAAGAGAAGAGTCCCAGGACATAAAGAAACAGAGGAGCGAGAAAAAAGTCAGGGGACAGAGAAGGAAAAGGACCCGAGCACGCGCTTGCAGCCGCTTTTAAGGGTATGCATCATGGGTCCAGGGAGGTCCTTCCAGGTCCAGGCAGGTGCTTCCGTAGGCAGTGCTGAAGGGTTTACGTAGCCACGCCCAGGGGCGTGCCTCCATGCAAGGTGGATCCCACCTGAGCAGAGGGGCTCAGCTAAGGAATGCCAGGAATCCTTACATGTACTCTTACTGAGTCTCACTGAGTGCTCAGCAACTCTATAAAGTAAGTTGCTGTAGAATATTATTTTAAAGTGTGTGATATTTGTTTATGCCGTGAAACATTTGCTTTAATGATGCCAAGATGTGTTGCATTCTTTTATAATGTATTTGTTTAACTCTGTGAAAGTGTGTTACTTTGCCTGTTTAAAACACCTGATAGTATAATAAAGAGATAAACTGCCAGTAGTGAGGCAGAAGAAGGAATAGGTGAAACTTGCAGGCAGAGAGAATAAATAGGAAATCTGGGAGGAAAAGAAGGAAGAGCAAGAAAACAAGGAGAGGAGAATGCTGGGAGCCAGCCACACAATCAGCCACAGAGTAAGAGTAAAAGTAAGTTAGACAGAAGAAAAGGGAAAAGCCCAGAGGCAAAAGGTAGATGGGATCATTTAAAGTTAAGAAAAGCTGGTGAGAAACAAGCCAAGCTAAAGCAGGGCATTTATAATTAAGAACTCTGTGTGTGATTTATTTGAGAGCTGAGTGGCAGCCCCCCCCCCAAAGAACAAAGAGTCAAATGAGTAAAAATCAACTGCAGCCAGTCCTGCAGTTTCTCCCTTTTACAGATAAAGAGCTGTGGCTTTTACGTTAAGTGACCCAGGACCACTGAGTACTAAATGGCAGTCACTTCTCAAGATCCGTCTTACCCAAAGCAGACATTCCACACACACAGTAGAGGGCCTGAGGGGATAAGAGCCACGGTCACTCTACTTCTTAATTTTAGTCTAGACAATTTTCTACATTATATCATCTTAATAATAATATTATGATGATGCATGTTCTTAACATTGACCTATGTATAGTCAGGTACTGTGCAAAATTACTGAATTTTTTTTAAGTTTTGAAGGAGAATGAGGTTTAGATTTTTAATGGAATTATTAATCACTTGATTTGGGTTTTTCAATGATCCAGACTCCTATGAAGAAGGCTGTCTCCCATGTACTATTAAAAATTGAGCTTAAAAATACTGTCTGTTTTCCTTTTAGAGGAGTCAGAGGCTACAGTCTGTGACCTCATGTAGAAAACAGCCATGGAGGAGCTCTCCAGGATCATTTTTAGTTCTTTAATTTTGGCAAGCACACATTTTCAAAGCAGATTAAATTTGTTCAATTTATTTTAGAAGTATATATTATGAGGCACGGGAAGCTCCAAACCCACTAAGCAGAGCTGGAGAAACTTTAAAGGAGAGCTCTTCAGGCGGTAAGCATTCACTCAGAAAGCTTTGGTTGCTGCTTTTCAGAAACTTCTTCCCATCCCTTTCTTTGTCATTCAGAGCATCATAGTATTTTTCTTGATATCCAGTTGACATATTGCTAAAAATGCTACCTTTCCCCCTGTCATTTTCAAGAAAGAAATAGAAGAATGCTACTTTTTTTCTTGTAACTTCAAAGAAACTTAAACTTAACATGATATTTGCATGGACACTTTTGAAAGTTTGTTTCTTCTTATCTCTGAGGCCTGCTATGGAGAATTAGTAAAAGTAAAAATTAGCATGCATGGATAAAATGGATCGTCTTAAAGGATTGCAGCTCCAAAAATACATCAGCAGGACTGGGCAGGTTTGATATAATGAGCTTCCTATTTTAGCTTGACTTCTGGAACTCTGAAGAACTATAAATTGAGCCCCACAAGACCCTAGGAAGAAGGCCACTCTTTAATTGCGTATAGGATCTTCTTCAGACTCTGAAAAGATATGTCTAGTTGTTGTTTTCCTAAAGAATTGGACTGTTGATTCCTATCAAGTTTAATACAGGAAATTATAGCTAGAAAGCCCTGGTCCATATCACACTGAAAACCAAATTTGGCTACAGAAGCTTGTACCAGGCAGGAACTCAGAGACAAGGTCCACACAAGCGGCAGCTGAAATGGCAGAGGCTCCTGTGGACGCCGTGACTCAGCCAGTAACAGTGAAGAAAAAAAAGAGTCTGTCCATTGAGGAAAAGATTGACATCATAAACGCAGTGGAAAGTGGCAAGAAAAAGGCAGAGATCGCAGCTGAATATGGAATAAAGAAAAATTCATTGTCTTCCATCATGAAAAACAAAGACAAAGTTCTGGAAGCCTTCGAGTCTTTGAGATTTGATCCGAAGAGAAAAAGACTGAGAACGGCATTTTATACGGATCTGGAAGAGGCTTTGATGAGATGGTATCGGATTGCCCAGTGTCTCAATGTTCCTGTTAATGGTCCAATGTTGCGCCTAAAAGCTAACGATTTTGCCCAGAAGCTGGGGCACAATGATTTTAAGTGCAGCAATGGTTGGCTGGATCGTTTTAAGTCCAGGTATGGCTTAGTATTCAGAGCACAACCCACAGAAGCCACGGGGATGTCTACAGATCCTGCCACTGTCTGGTACCAAAATGTGCTTCCTTATTACTTAAATGATTATCATCCTAAAAATGTTTTCAATGTCAAAGAGACTGGGCTGCTTTATCGAATGTTACCTACAAATACATTTGCATTTAAAGGAGAAACATGTTCAGTTGGAAAGTTGTGCAAAGACAGGATAACGCTGGCAGTCGGTACAAACATGGATGGCTCAGAGAAGCTTCCTTTGCTTGTTATTGGGAAAACCCGAAGTCCACGTTGTTTCAAGGGTATAAAATCACTGCCTGTTTATTATGAAGCTAACAAGATGGCTTGGATGACTGCAGCCATCTTTGAACAGTGGATGCAGAAGCTTGATGAGAAATTTCAAGCCCAGCAACGAAGAGTGGTGATTTTTGTTGATTCTTTTCCAGCACATCCAGAGGTGCAAAACCTGAAGTCCATTGAGTTAGCATTCTTCCCATCATGCTTGTCTTCCGGATACGTAGCTATGAAACAGGGTGTTATTAAAAGCCTTAAAATCAAATATCGGCATTGTCTTATCAAGAAATTTTTAAATTCTGTTGAAAATAGCAAAGAATTTACATTTTCTCTACTAGATGCGGTTGATACATTGCATCTCTGCTGGAGGTCTGTAACCGCAGAGACCATCATTAAAAGCTATGAAGAAGCAGGATTCAGGTCCCCAAAGGGGGACAATGACACGCCCAGTGCAGAAAGTGATGCTGCTCTTGACCAGGCTGCCCATGATCTGGGGGCCGGAGTGGAGTTTCCTGAAGGCTTGTCCATAGAGGAGTATGCTGCCCTGGATGAGGATCTGGAGACTTGCGAAGCCACCCCAAACGATGACTCGGAGTGGACTGAAGAAAGTAAACAAGATGAAACTGGTTTTTATACTTCTGATGAAGAAGACGAGGACAGCGGAGCCCTGGAAGTGGACCTGCCCTTACCATCCAAGAATGAAGCAATTGAAGCTGTAAGCACTCTCAAAAGGTTTCTTAGAAGTCACGATATAAACGATGAACTTCACAATTCTTTAGCAGACCTTGAAAACTTTATTAACGCTTTGTCACCTAAATAACTTTTTCTTGTGTACCTTATTGCATAAGGAATGCAAAAGGAAAGTGTTAATTAAATAAGAAAAGAGAAAACCTAATAATCCTTGGCTTAATTGCAACAGCCTTTGATCTGAATAGAAAGGCTCCCCGGTAAATAATAATGACTAAGTAAAACTGCAGAATTCTGCTTAGCAGTTCTGGGGAGAAATAAACTGTGTCCAGAGGCTTTATATTTGAGAGAGACAGGGTGTGTGTGTGTGTGTATGTAAGAACTCCTGCACTGGCTAACTCATATGCATGAAATTGCTGGTTTCCATTTTCTTTGTTTTTAAATTCAGATCATGTTCTAGAATATTTTAGTTTATATAGTCAAAGAAACAAAAATAGTTTATTTTTATAAAGTCATATATATTTATATATGCATATTTATGCTATCTGTATTCTAATGAGTTCTTTTGTTCTCTTGTCCTTTGGTAGTTTTTTAAAGACAGAGTCTCACTATGCAGCCCAGCCTCAAACTCATGGCAATGCTTCTGCCTCAGCCTTTCAAATGCTGGGATTGTAGGTATAAGCCAACACGCACAGTTCTAATTAAAGTTTTGAGTATCAAAGTAGTGTAAAATTATGCTGCAATTAGTTAATCTTCTTGATTGAAAAATATTCGGGAAATACATTCTAATTTGCCTGTGCACCAAGATGATGAACAAAGTAACTCTTGCTGCTTTCAAGTTACTTGTTAAATTAAGTCAAATCAGGAGCTATTGCTCTGTGGGAGCTTCCTTGTCACCTATCACCAGGAGATGCAAGGCCCTTCTGTTATACATATGTATTATACATATGTGTGTACTTACTTAGTGGGAAACACTCAGTAAACTCATATTTTATAGGGTTAACTCTTGAGCCAATTGGAAATGCATATAGAGTTACCAAAAAGAAAATTAATGTGCTTGTTTTTTAAAATTACAACAGCTCAGCTTTTAATTTAATTTAATTTATTGTTGATTTTACTGAATTTTATTTTTTAGTGCATTGTGATATTTAGTTGTCTTCTCCAATTTTTCTTTTCTAAAGTGTTTATTAAAAGTGTTAGGGAAAGTTTTATCTATATATTACAGTAAATACTGTAGGAAATCACCTAATCACCATCTAAAAATAGTCTTTGAGCAAAATTTTAACAATGTGTAAGTTTTCCTTTCTGTTCATTTTTAAGTAGCATGTTTATTTAACTTATACCTAATATAAGGACTCCTTATAAAGTATTTTATAAAAATACAAAGCATAATGATTGACGTAAACTATTAATCTGCCAAAAGATTATACACTTAAAAGAAAATAATTTAACAAAGCATTTTTATTTTCTATTGCTGATTTGTTCTGCTCTGAGGAATTAGTAATAGTCCAGCCTTAAAATGTATTAATATTTTAAATGTTTCTTTTATTATTAAACATGGACTATTTAAATTAAAAGCATTTTGTGATTTGATATGTCATTTTAATTTGGCTCAATCATGGACCTAAAGGAATTCTTGAGAGCCCATTTATCTCTCAAGAAAAAATTACTTACAGTTAGTCTGGTTTTAAAATAAATATTTTATTTTCATTGTTCTTCCTTTATAAAGCCTTGGTGTTTCAACAGTGTTGTTGTTGTTTTGTTTTGTTTTACTTTTTCTTAACCAAGAACAAATCTCGTATTGCATTTCGGACCGTCTGCATTGTAAAGCAGGACAGTATATAACCAGTACCTGTGGGTTCCTTGCTTCCTGCCTGACTCCTATGGAGCCAGAGCCCTCACTGTACACCTTCCTTTCGCTGTATAGGAGGCAGGTTAGCTGGATTGGGGTGGCGTGGGGGTGGGGGCAAGGAGAGAAGGGAAATTAAAGGAAAGCCATCCTGGCAAACACTTCCCAGGTTAAGAGGAACCCATCTCCTGGACCAGTAGGGCCCCTGCAGAGTTGGGAAGTAACCTTTTGCTCTCAGGGTCACAGGCAATAGAGAGCTAGACTCGGGTCTCTGCTTCACCGAGGGCTTCTGAATCGAACAGCACAGAGCAGGTAAGTCAGCAGGAGGCAATGGCCAGTGGGAATAAAGATCCTGGAGTCCTTTCCAGATAAAGCAGAGACTGTGGCATAGTGATGAGTTGCTGAAAATCAGACTAGATAATGTACTATAAATGGCATGGTCACCCTAATGCATTCACCTAATATAAGTTCAAACTGTCACCTCCTTGATTAGACAACTCCTCTGTAATATGTTAGAAAGAACCAAAGGATTGGGTCCCCATTTCATTTCATGCTTGCTTTTTTTGTTCTTGGTTGTCAACTTTCAGCAACCCTTTGAGAGTTGGGACAGTTGTATAATCCATTCATGTCACCAGAGAGTACTAAGTGCGCATCGAGCTGCTGGTGTGAACTGGATTGTGAGATGTAAGAACTAAATGAGGAGTTCCAGATAAAGAGGGAGGACAGGACATCTGTCTTCCCCTGACTTCCTCGTCCTTTGTGAATGCACTGTCACTGTGGTAGGCTGTTAGCTGATACCACACCTATGTTCCTCATTGCAAAAGCACTGTGAGAACCATTCTGGAGCTGCTGTAGAACAAATGAGGAACCCTTCCCCCAAAGAGGGTCAGGACGCCCACCTGTCAGCTCCCAGGAGTGCTTCATGGGGTGTTGCTTGCCCTGTATTGGTAAACCCTGTCTATTTATAGCAAATCCTATACCTGCCCCTAGAGGTAATGCTGGAAAATTGTGAATTCTACAGTATCTGAATGATTGCCAGAAGAAAGTATGCCTGAACCAAAAGACAGTTACATAAGTGCAAAGATAAAGTTTGATTTCTACTGATGGGAAAAGAGGCCCTGTGAGCAGGTAAAACTAGTTTTAAAGGGGCATTTCTTCATTTCTGAACTGTGGGCACATTATGCAAGTCAGACCTACCATACAAGTGAGTAACCTTCTAGAATACCTGTTTGAACTTGAGCTGTGGTTTCAGCTTTAAATCTTATTGGGTTGTTTTGTTTTATTTTTGTTATTATTTTTTAAAAGATTTATTTATTATGTATACAATATACAGAAGAGGGTGCTAGATGTCATCATAGATGATTGTGAGCCACTATGTGGTTGCTGGGAACTGAACTCAGGACCTCCGGAAGAACAGTCAGTGCTCCTAACCCCTGAGCCATCTCTCCAGCCCCATGTAGTTATTATTAATACAGATTCGACCTCTGTTTTCCAGACTCAATTATTCTCTTAGAGAAATCATATTAACCCTTTAGAAGAATAGATTCATTTCCCCTTCTTTTCAGTTGCTGGGGTCAGACATCTTAGTTCAAACCTGGTCACTAAAAATTGTAATAAAGGGGATGTCTGATAATTAGAAAGGGTATATTCTACTCATGGTGCTAGGTACTGAAGGGTTAATGATGAGAACAGAAAAAAAAAATCCCTTGGATGTGGCATTGGCAGATTACTAAGGAAGCAGGCAGTATTGTATAAGACAGGAACATGCCGAGAATGACATCTGTGTTTACAACATCAGACCACGTAGGGCTTTGACCTGGTCATGAGATTAGGGAAGGGGTGAGTTAGCAGGGTATTTAGTGTCAAAACCTGAAATCTGGGCTCTCAGGGTAAATCGGAAAAGGGAGAAGAGGAAGAGGTCATTGTGTGTCAGGCTCAGAGGGAGGATGGCTGTCATCACCTAAGGAACTGAAGGAAGCAGCCAGAGGAAGGAGAAGAGGCTGGAGGTAGAAGAGGCCTGCCCTTGGGGAGACTAGCTGGGTTAGGGTTCAATAAAGAACCATTTTATATACAGGGATGGAAAGGAAGAAAAGTTTTCCATTTTTGTTTTTGAAAGCTTTGACCACAAGCAGAATTGTGACCCTGAGAACAGAGGTAAAATGTTAGATAAAGGGAGACTCTGGGGAAAGTGGTGTATCCTCTGAGCCAAACCACTGAGCAGGTCAATGGTACCTGCTTGTAAAGGTTCATCCAGCTGGGCTTCTTAATACCTTCCACCTGGTCACGGAGAGGTATGGAGAGCCAAGTTAACGCTCACCTAAGTATCCAGCTCTTCCCTGCCAGACACTGCGCAAAACTGCCTTAACTTGATGTGGCCTCAGAGAGGGCTAGAGTATGTAGGTCAGGGAAGACTAGGAGAAGCTTCATCTAGGCAGCTATGAAGATGCCATCATTCTTGCTGGGTAAGAGCTTTCCAGTTGGGGTACCCACACTCCTGTAAATAACCCTTAACCTATGCTTCAAAGAAGCCCAATATATTCATTGGTTCTTCAGAGTGACTTTGGCAGAATCATCCCTTTTTTTGTCACCGGGACTTTAGAAAGAGGGACATACATTGTTGTTTCCCCAAGGAAAGGAATTTTAGCAATACTCCCTAACATCCAAAAATATTCCTTCCCATTGTAGGAGGAAATAGCAGGAGAAAGGTCCTGCGGGCGAGACAGATGGGCCTCTCCACATACATCAGGAGAGCTTACAGAACAGCAGCCCCTGCTAAGCCTTTAGCCCCGAGTAAACAGCTGAAGGAGTTTTACACAAACATTTCATACATGAATGAAGACTACAGTCAAGGTCACTGAAAGGGGCATTAGGTGAAGGGCCGGGGATTATGGGAAGGGAGTTGGTGCTGCAGTGGCCCAGCACCCCTGGGGTAAGCAGCTGCCAATGCATGGTCTTAGGCTTTATTAATGCTGCGCCATCACAGCGTCCCCAAGAAGACTTCTCTTGAGACTGATAAATAGATACATAAATAATATCTTAGTAATAATTATTTACTGATCATGGCTGAAGTGTCATTTTGATAGTTTTTGACAATACATTAAACCATCTTAAGTGACTTCTATTGATGGTCTGTCTTTCTCTACCCTTATTCCACTTAACTAACAATATGTTAAACAACTTTATTTTACATACTACCTCTAGTGATCAGATGGGTCTTTCAATTTTTATTTTCTGTAGGAACCTTCACAAGCTCAGGCAGCCTTTCTTTCTACAATGTGTGTAGCAGACACTCTGCTGAGCAGTTTGCAAAACTCTCTGAGCCTGGAAAAGGTGCAGCTCCTAATTAACTACCCAGAGAACCGTCTAATGGTGTAAGACCCAGTTAAATGCTTCTGGTGAGTTTTGTAGGACCCGAGGGAGATGGCGCATCCTTAATGAGGCGAACTAAAAAAGCTAAGGCTTTCCCAGGACTTGGCACCCCCTCTCCTGTGAGAACTGTGGATGTCTCAAGCTCTCAAAAGTAAGTCTGGAAACCTTGTCAAGTTCTACAGACCCTGGAGTCCTTAGATAAGGTTGGCTTTTTAGACACTGCCTGCCTCTATTTTCTGAGGGGATTAGCTTTGAGAGCATTAAAAAGCAGAAGGGGTTTTTGTTTTTTCTTTATTCTGCTTTGAAATAAAAAAAAAATGCTTTGAAACTTGAAATACATTTGGATTGCGAGCATTCTCATCTTGTCTGTTAAACTCAAAACAAGAAGGTGGGAAGTCTTGTCTTACATTGGAAAGCTTCAAGGTCTCCCCCACCCCTGTAAAAAGATGTATAATAAGTTAAAATTAGAGGAAACCCAATTATTTTTTTCTTTCAGTGCTGGGGATTGAATACAGAGCATGTTGGGCAAGCACTGTACAACAAAGCTCCAATGCAGGCCCAGGGAGTTACCTCATCTGATTAGGGTAAGAGTACTTGCCTAGTGTCTACAGAGCACTGAGTTCCATGCCCTGCACGGTAAATAAATACATAAATAGAAAGAAAAATAATAAAGGGACAAGTACTCATCTTCCTGCCATTTACAAACACTCTGATTGTTAAGTTACACAGAGCATTGGAACATGTGAAAACATGAAGGTGGCTGCCATGCCTGAGCCGCACGCCATCTCCCACCTCTCTGTTCTAAATGCCCCAGTGCTCCTAACAGAAACTTGCAGAAAAGGGAACAGGCTTCCTTTTCCACACTAGTGTTTGAGCTAAGCCTTCTTGGGAGCATTCCTTTCTCTCTTTCTCCTTCGCCTGCTATTTTTTGATAATGTTATTTTTAATAGCTTGCTAGTATAATTTTACGAGGGCTCCTCTTGCCAAATTAAATTAAAAGAACTGTCTGAGGCTTTGTGTTCTCTGGAAGCCAAACAGAAAGTCTGGGGTTTAGCACCAAGCTGAATCTCCATAATAAGGACTCATGGGACCCTCCCTGATGCTGTCATTAGAGAAGCATCAGAAATGAAGCATTAAAACTGGCAGGTCACAGGTATGGGCTCACGTCCCTCCAAGGAATAGCATGCCTTCTGGATGCAAAGGAACACAGTTCAACCATAGGATCAGTATTAGTAGTATTCCAGGATAGAAATGACTGCCAAACCTTTTTTGGAGGGCCTTCCCTGCTGGTGCAATACATCTTGAAGCTTACAGAGGAGCCTGACTTGTGTCTGTATTGGTTTTACCATCTAACTGGGATGGCCGAGTAAATACTCCACTTTTGTAAGAAGTTTCTAGCCAGTGTGGCAGATGGAGGCTAAGAGTATAGAGCAGAGTTTACTGAGCTCCCACAGTGGGGAGACTTCCTACAGGCCAGGCCAAGTAGGGTACGGGGTACTAATGCCAGGCAAAGGCCCTATGCAGGCAGGATTGTCAAGGCACTTCAGAAGGATTCCTACAGGGTTTCTTTTGATATTTTCTATGTCATACAGAATGAGCAGAACATATGCTCTCTTTAAAATTTTCAAGTGTAGATCACGGGAAGGACGTTTATGGTTTTACCTTGGGCTTGTCTATGTTGTAGGTAAATTGCTTAAACTCCACCCCTGATTTCATGGGAGGGGAGCACCCACCCATTCTAAGTGAGCATGTGACCTTCACAAAGACACAGACAAGAAAGGAAAGTCAGGCCTGAGCTCAGGCCTTTTAAATATATCCAGGGTGGGGTGGAATGAAAGGATTAAGTTGGAAATAACAGAGTCCAAAAGAGCGCTGAGGTCAAGAGGGTTGTTTGGGGAACCGAAGATTTATATTAAGAAGGCAAGACAAGATGGCTCACGTTACTTCTTGTTCTGTCTGATGAGCAGCCAGCAACAACCTCTGCAGGGAAGAGCTGGAAGAAGGCGGATCCCCTCACTCAGCTTTACTGTCCAGTAATTCCGTCTCCCCATGATTTCAGTATTAGTAACTTAACTATAAACATACCATGACTCTGTATTAGTCAGGCTTCTCAGGGGAGCAGAACCAAGGGAATGGATTGTGTTAAGGATAAAAAAGAACTTGTGTTGCTGCTTGCACTGTGATTGCCATGGAGTTTAACATTTTATGTAAATTAAGACGTGTAACATCCTCATAGTAATACTATCTTTTTATAAAGTGTGTATGGAGTTTCTTAACTTTATAATGAATGCACATTGTTGTACATGTTTATCTGGGTGACTGGTATTGAGTATATTACATAATGATTAAGACAGGGACTGTCTTAATATTTCAGGTAGAAAAACTAGTGCATGTTCAGGCTAGAATGTAAGCTTTTTACAGAGTCAGACAGTCTCTCTCCTCTTCTTTCCTCCCACTATGGAATCTCACTGTGTAGTCCAGTTTGGCCTTGAACTCATTGTATAGGCCAGGCTGCCTTTGAACAAGATGTGATGGCCCTGCCTCAGCCTCCCAATGTATCATCAAGCCCAGCCTTAGAGCTGTATTCAAGGCGATCCTCACTCTGCCCTCCCTCCTCCTAGGTGAGCGCCCTTCCTTCTATTCTCTGCCCACACAGAGCGAATGAAGGAGGTCCATCCTAAACAAAGAGTGTATAGGTGTTCCTCCTGCATCACCTGATCTGAGATCATCCACTTAGGGAACTCAGCAGAGCACTGCATGAGTAATGTGTGGATGGGCAGGGATTTGACAGAGTGCTTCTCTACAAGATCTCCTTCTAAGACTGATACCTAGACTAACCTAAGGCTCGGAGGTCAGCACTATTATTATTTCCATAGTACAAATGCACAAAGGGAGACCGAAATGAGTGAAATAACTCCCCTGGGGAAAACGTTAAAACTTTGCTCAGGTTGGTAGAAACGTGGGTCTGAAGATTAATTAGTGAGTTAATGCTGACTCCTTTTCCAAAAAATTCTTGAATCCATCTAGTTGATCTCTCATCCCAGGAAGCAAATGGAGCATCACCAGGAGCAGAAGGTAACTTAGACTGTATTCTAGTTCCATTTCTCTTGTAACAAAATAGCTTGATAAAAAGCAGCCAAGGAGAAAAAAAAAAGTTACCTGGCTTACAATTCCAGACCCCTCACTGAGGGGGGGTCAGGGCAGTAGCTCAAGCGGCTAGTCACAGAACTTCTCAGTCAGGAGCAGAGATCATAAATGCACTCTTTCTAGCCACTGCATATGTTCAGCTAATGTTCGTCACTGTTACACACTTCTGGGGCCCAGCCTGGGGAAAAAGATGCTGCCAATAATTGAGGTGGGTCTTTGAACCTGGGTTATAATCAAGGCACCCCCCCACACACACACCCATTCACATAGGAATGCCCACAGGCCAGCCTGATCTAGATAGTTCCTCACTGAATTCCCAGACAATCCCACATTGTATTTCATTCATACACTTCACAAATGGACAGTGAGCACCCTCCATGTGCTGAATCATGGTCGCTGGTCTAGGCATTGAGGATGTAGCAGTTAAAAAAAAAAAAGTGCTTGTAGGGTAGGGTAAAAGAGCCAACCAAAGAAACCCACCTTATCCCTGAACCCAGATCTAGTGAAAGAAACACTTTGGCCTTGAAATCAGAACCAAAGAAACACCCCCTCACCCTGAAACCAGAGCCAAACTTTTGCTCTGGATCAGAGCCAGTGAAAGAAACATACTTTGGCCCTGAAACCAGAGCCAACTTTGCCCTTGACCAACTGAACATGAAACCAACCTATCCCTGAGCAGGAAAACCAACCAATCCCCAAGCACAAAATCTAGCCAATCTGAGCTTGTCCAAACTCAAGTGGATCAAAATCCAACCATTTCCTGTAAGGATTTCCAAACCTTGCATCCACCTGGAATGTAACAGTGTCAACCATGCCCCTGGGTGTGGCGATGCAAACATGGGCCCACCCACCCTTTTAAAGAAAGGGCTCACACGAGTCCCCTCCCTTTTTCTTCTCTCTCTGCTTCCTTCTGCCCCTATCTCTGCCGGCTGCTGTAATAAATTATCCTGTGGTACTCCCAGTGTTGAGATTCCATTCACTCGACACATGCAAAAAACTAACAGTTCCCTCCCTGAAAATCTCCCTGGAAAAACCCACCCCTAAGACACCCTAATAAGACCCTCTGCATGTTCACTTGGCACCTGTCCTGCACCCTGACAGAGGCAGCCATTCTCCTGGATGCCCCCTTCTCACGTACTTTTCTTCCTTGAAAGAGTTTTTGGTGAAGATCTTTTACCAGGGTTAGCAGAATCTGCTGGGAAACTCCCTTGGGAGTGGAGCAGAACTAAGAACTTTTCACTGGAGCTGGGGCAGATCCTACATTTCTGCGGGAGTTTCCTCTCTAGCAGAGTGAAGCAGAAGAAGTAACATCTTGGACCAGAGCAGAAAAAAAAAACCTGATACTTCTGCTGGAAAGTTCCTTTAGAGGGGTAGAGCAGAGCTCACTCACCATTAAGGCTTTCTCTGGGAGAAGAGCAGAACTGTCACATCCTGTGGGGAGACCATCCCCACCAGATTCTCGGCTTCAGGTATAGCCTAACTGCCCAATAAGTCAGGATACCTTTCTCCTCACAAGGTCGGTATTCAGGACACCTTCCCTTCACAGCTGTAGGCATAGGCTGACTTCCTGACAAGTCAGGATACCTCCCCTCCAGAGCTGTAACACTTGCTTCTTGCCATTAATCCTGGAAAGGGGCGTCATTGACACTGTTACTGCAAAAGAGAAGAGTGGTGATGAGGAGACAGACAGCTCAGCAGGGAAGTGCTTTCCAGGTAAACTTAAGGACCTATATTCTGTCTCAAGCACTCACTCGAAAAGTGGGGCATGGTGCTACCCACTGAGAAGGCACAGAAAGGCAGATGCCAGGGTTCATGGGCCAGCCAGCACTCATCAGTGAGCCATAGGTCCCAGTGAGACACACTGTCTCAAATACAAGGTGAGCGGTTTCTACACACACACACACACACACACACACACACACACACACACACCCCTGAGGTTTGCACAGATCACCAGCTAAAGATTAGGGTTTAGATATTAATCTTAAGAAGTTACATTTTTATATCTTCCCCTTCAGATAATACTATTTCTACTTAGGATATACTTAATAAAACCATTCAGTACATTTGGGAATTAGGAAGCTGTTATAATGCACACATGTATGTGTGGAGTCAGAAAAGGACTACTGTGATGACTGTTCTTGGTTGTCAGCTTGACTACATCTGGAATGAACTACAACCCAAAAATTGAGGACACACCTGTGAGAGAATTTGGGGAGGTATGGAGAAACTTAGTTTGAAGCAGACGAATTCACTTCTATTTCAGACCTTTGAGGCGGCAGGAAGACATGCCTTTAATCTGGGCCATACTTTCCTCTGGGGGTCTCTGTAAGGATACAGAGAAAGGAAGCTTGTCACTGCCTGCCTGCTCTTGTCTTGCGGACACATCTGTCCCTTCACTGACATTAGAGCCGACTTCTTCAGCATATACTGAAGACCAGCTGAGTCATTCAGCTTTGTAGATCACTGAGCAACTACTGGATTCTTGGACTTTCTGTTCACAAGCAGATTAGCTGGTTGCTGGATTAGCTGAACTGCAACCTGTAAATGTAGGGACTATGGGCCAGCTAAAGAAACCTACCCTGGCCCTGAAACCAGAGCTAGTGAAAGAAACACACCCTAGAGCTGAGACCTGAGCCACTGAAAGAAACACTTTAGCACTGAACTCACAACCTAAGGAACATGCCATGACTTTAACCAGTGCCAAAGAAACACACTTTGTCCCTAGAATCACAGCCAGTAAAGGAAATATGCCCTGGCCCTAAAATAAGAGCCAAATGGCTAAAAAGGATCAGTGAAAAAAATACAGTTTGGTCATAAAATCAGAGCCTTCTCTGCCCCTAACCAATGAAACTAACTAAGTCCTGAACAGAAATCTTCCTGGAGAAACTCTGCCCCTAGAAAGCTGGATATAACCTCCTGCCTTTTCAGTTGTGGGCTCAAGCACTTTTGAGCAAGACCTAGGCGTGGCTGTGAGGTTTTAAGGACCCCTGTTTTGGGGTGTGGCCAGCTCCCTTTGAAGACTGGTTTGTAGACTTCTCAGAGGGAAGATTGCCTTGGGGAACATTTCAACCCCCCAGAAATTGCCCTAAGGTTCAATCTTGTGTCAGTGACTGTTTCATATAACCCCCTTAATAAATATTAATCCTTTTATATAATCAATTGTCAGTGAATAATTCTTATGATAGCCTGTGCTTTCCTCCCCTGGCAGAGGCAGCAACTCTCCTGGACTCCTCCTTCCCAAATAAATCTCTTTCTCAAAAGAGTCTTGGGTGAAGATCTTTTAAGACATTCCTTAGGGGGACTAAGCAAGAAACAACAAACAAACAAAAAACCTTGCTGAACATTCCCTTAGAGGGGCCAAGCAAAGGGGAACAGAAAAAAAGTGAAAACTTCTCACTGCAGTCAGAGGAGATTGCTAGGAAAGAAGATGAGGAAGCAACACCTTAGGCTGGAGTGAAGAAGGAGCAGAGCTCTGCTGGGAACGCCCCTACAGCGAGGAGGGCAGAGCAAGGCTCAGCTGCAATGGCTCTCTCTAGAACAAGAGCAAGATCACTATATCCTGCAGAGACCATCCCCCACAGCATCCCAGTTTCAGGTATAGCCTGAGCTCAGAACATCCTTCTCTCTAGGGCTGAGTCCTATTGTGACCCCAGGAATAGCTTGATTCTAGGACAAGTCAGGATATCTTTCCCTCCAGAACTGAAACACTCAAAGTAAGTCATTCCAATAAATCTCTGTTATATACACAGAGACTCATTCTATGAGTTCTGTTTCTCTGGAGAACCCTGATTAATACAGATTTGGGTGCCAGCAGTAGGATCTTGTGGTGATAGGCCTGACTGCTTTTGTTTGGAGGAATGCAGACTTTAGATTAGGAAAGCAGTTGAAAGCGGTAAGTCATGGGACTTAATAAGTCATACTAATGGGAGCATGGAAGACGGTGGTGCTGAGTGCGGCTTGAATTTTGGGTGCCTAGCTCAAGATACTTCAGGGAAGAATAATACTAGCATGTGGTCTAGAGACCGTTCTTGTGATCTTGTGACAAAGGATGTGGCGGCTGCTTTCTGTATGTGTTCAAAATAATCTGCCTGAGGCTAAACTGGAAAGTTGTGAATTAGCAGCTTTGGCAGAGGAGAGTTCCAGATAATCTACTATTGACACTCACACGGATCTATAATAAAAAAGGAGCAAGCTAAGCAAGGGAAAACACAAAATGTACAGTTTGAAGAGGAAACGAAGCACCAGGAATTATAATGAAGTGAGGCATAATGCTCAAGGAGATAACAAGTTTTGTTTTTGTTTTTGTTTTTTTTAAGTTGGTGCTAAATAGAATAAATGGATTGATGACCTCAGCCTAAGACCTCATCTAGCTAAGTTCTAACTTATGAAAAGGAATTAAAGAAAAGTTTAGGATTGGGTGTGGTGGCAAACACCTTTAATCATAGCAATCAGGGTGCAGAGGCATGTGGATCTCTGAGTTCGAGGCCAGCCTGGTCTACAGAGTGCCTTCCAAGATAGCCAAGCTTAGGCAGTGAAGAAAACCACTGAAAACAAAGCTTGTGAAAATGTATTTAAATAAGGGAGCCGTGTTTTAGCCCCAGCCAGCAGCAGAACTTGGCAGCTTCAGCTTTAGAGTCAAAGATACAGGAAAGGCTTTATGGAATCTCCTTCTGTGACTAAGGAATGCCACGGATGCCAAGCATGTGACAGGGGTGTTCTGTTCCTGCATGGAGGCCCCGAAAGGCCTGCATAAAGCTGTCAAAGTGAAATCTAGATTGCCTTGGAGACCCAAAGATGTTGGAGATGCCAGAGCTGTGGATGCTCTCAGAGGAAAGCTGCTAACTGTAAGTGGAACCAACCCAAGAGAAAGAAGTGTGTTGCAGTCAGAAAAGATGAAAGGGATTAGATCTAAAGAGTGCTTTGACAACAGACATGGAGATGCGGAGTTTAGAGCTTGCCCTGTTGGTTTTCAGTCCAGTGTTTCCTCACTATGCTTCCTTCTCTGCCTTTTGGAATGGCAACATATATATGCTGCGCCATTATATGTTGGAAGTATGTAATCCGCCTTTCTATTTCGATTCTACAGGGAATTACAGATAAGAAATTGCCATGATTCTCAGAAGAGCCTTTGAACTTTAAATTTTTAAATCAGTTTAAGTAAAAATAGACTATGAAGACTTTTAAAGTTGGACTGAATGCAGTTTTGTATTGTGCATTGTGATAGAGCTACAAGTTTGGGGGGGCAGAATAGGCTCATAGGCCGACTAGGAGGTGTGGCCTTGTTGGAGTAAATGTGGCTCTGTTGGAGAAAGTATGTCACTGAGAGTGGGCTTCCTGGTTTCAGATGCTCGAGCCAGGCCGGTGGCTTACCTGCTCTTCCTGCTGCCTGCCCACTTAGATATAGGACTCGCAGCTCACTCTCCAGTACCGTGTCTGCCTGCATACCAGCCTGCTTCCTTCCATAATAAGAATGAACTAACCTCTGAACTGTAAGCCAGCATCAACTAAACATCTTCCTTGTAAGAGTTGACGTGGTCCTGGTGTCTCCTCACAGCAATAGAAACCCTATGACAGCTTTCAAGAGTAGGATCTCCCCTTCCACCGGTGGGTCCCAAGGGTCAAACTCAGATATGCGGGTTGGTTTTTGTCAGCTTGGCACAAACCTAGACATGGCTGTGAGGAAGGAACCTCAATTGAGAAAATGCCTCCATCTGTGACCTTTGGGCAAGTCTGTTTGACATGTTCTTAATGACATGTAGCAGGGCCCAGACCAGTGTGGGTGATATCAAACTTTGGTAGGTGGGTGGTCCTGGGTTGTAAAGGCTGAGCAAGTCCCAGAGAGCAAACCAGTAAGCAGCATTCCTCTATGGTCTCAGCTTCAGTTCCTGCCTCCAGGTTTCTGCCTGAGCTCCTGCCCTGGCTCTTTTAATATAAGTCAAATAAACCTTTTTCTTCTCCCCAAGTTGCTTTTGGTCATGATTTTTGTCACAGCCAAAGGAATCTACCTAAGACATAGATCATCGGCGTTGTGGAAAGTATCTTTTCCTGCTGCTCTATCTCACCTGCCCCTGTGTTACGTTTTCCCAGCATCATCATCATTCCTGGATAGTATGTGTGGAGTATAAGTGCACTATGTCACTAGAGAGGCTGCTTCCCCCCCAACACACCCCGCACCTTGACTCTTCCGACCTGAAGCCTTAACATCATGGCCAGCATTCCTCTGTGTGGCTCCACAGTATTCTTATCCACCCATCTCCCACTCTTCATTTGCAGTGCCAGGAATTGAACCCACAGCCCCACACATACTATGCAAAAGCTCTACCATTAAGCTATGTCCACAACCCTTCAGGTCCATTTTCAATGACTGTTTTTTTGTTTGTTTTTTTCTTCAACCAGCCCATTAGCTGGAAGAAACAAGGCCACATATAACTTCTTCAGTTAACATACTGGCTCCCAGTCAGACTTCAATCAATAATTGTTGGGGAAAAAAAAACTGACTTTGCATCTGAACTAAAGAGGCAGGAAGTACATGTAACTCTAGTACATGTGTAGAGGACTTCAGAAACTTATTCAGCTAAGACTGTATATCTCTTATTGTTAGTAGAGAACTCCACTCTGGTATTCTGAACATGTATTCCTGAGCTGAACTTGGAAGCAACCAAGCATTCAAAGTCACCGACGAATGTTCAGAAAATTGTCTGTCAATGCCTGAGTCCTAGATGACTTTGCCCACATCCCTCAAGGGCCTTTATGTATCTGGCTGTCCTTGACCATGTGTGTCTGTAATAAGATGGAATTCAGTTTGGGGATTTGAGTGTTGGTGTGACAGATTGATGCTCTCTTTTAATAATTCAGCTTCTGAAGTATAGACTAGCTTGGAGGAGTCTGGAAGGAAAGACCAGCTGGGTTGTATTATTGAACTTGCTCGGGGCACACAAATATCCTTGTCAGTCTCAGAAGGGCCAAGGAGCATCCTGTTCACTGAAAATTTTCAGACATTGCAAGGAGACAAAATGGCATTGAGAATGAAATGAACTGTCACCCACAATGAAATGGGATGTCTGGGAAAGGAAAGAGGAGACAGAAAGGATGATAGAGCTGACAGTTATGGCAGACAGCTGCTTAGCATAAGTTAATTTAGCAGCCAGTCCAGTCCAGTCCAGGATTCATATATCTGCCTTGCACTGTGGCATAGCAGACTCTGACAAGATGGCGGAGGATCGGGGTACAAAGGCCATTTCTGTAGAAGTCTCAGAAGCATAATAAAGGCCAAGAAGAAACAGTGTTTTCTTCATCTTTTCAAGATTCTTGCCCTCCTTGTGCCCACAGCAGCTTCTTCCCTGGGAAGAGGGGCCAATGCATTTAGGCATAGTGCAGACAGAGGTTTGGAGTCAGCCAGATGGGCATTTTCCTGCCCTCACACACATGAAGCTAATGGTTAACTTTCTCTGCAAGCCGTGTAGAGAGTAAGACAGTCATGATATGCGCATCTCAGTAAACAAGGTTTCTGGCTGTAACTCAAACATTTACATTGCAATGATAAAACCAAAAGATGCTGGGTTCTAAAATTTTCAAAACTGCAGAAAGTCTAAGAGCCTGAGTGCTTTCCCAGTTATAAGCAGTTGGCAAGATAATTTCTACTAAGGTGCCTGAGACTTTTGTCTTTTCCCCTGAACATACAGGCAGCAAAGCACAGAAGCAGTTTCTCAAAGAAACCCCAACGGTGGTACCTGCCTGTAGTTCCTGTAGGAAGGTCCTGGTCCAGCCTGTGCTATACAGTGAGACCCTCTCTAAAAAAGTCACACATCAAAGAGGAAGGTTGCTGAGATGGTTTATCCGGTAAAGATCATTGCTGCTAATCCTGATGCCAGGGATTCAGTTCCTGGGCCCCATATGCTGGAAGGAGAGATCTGACTCCTTTGTCCTCCGACCTACACACACACACTTCATGGCATGCACGCATCACTTCCTCACCACACAAAATAAAATTTTAAAAATGTAAATTTAATAAAAACCTTGCAGAGCAGGTTCTCAGTCACCTGAGTGAGAAGGGCGGGTGCGCCCGCCTGAAGGAAGCAGTCTTTTGTCTTCTGGAAGTGACATCCAGTGACTGCTTCCCTGACTAGGCTTTGTCAAATGGTAATCTGGTAAGGGTCCAGAGAGATAAAGAGATGAGTCAATGCCTGGGCAGAACAGCCTGTCCTGTCAGGGCACCGCATTCCCCGTGCAGTTATTTGGTGCCCAGTTGCAGCCCCGCTACCTGCCTGATCTCAGGAGCCTGTTGGAGATGCAGTGTGGATAGGGGAGTATCAGGGAGCTGGTGTAAGAGAGGCTCCCTCAAACGCCTTGCTTACTGACAGCTGCCTCAGACCAAAGTATAAACAGTAGAAACCTAATTTAAAATGCGTCTTGCATTCTGGATGAAAATGCTTGAATTTAGATGTTTAAAAAAAAGAAGCATCATATCAATGCAGTGTAAGAATTTCCTGGGTGAGGGCTGGAGAGATGACTCAGCGGTTAAGAGCGCTGACTGTTCTTCCCGAGGACCTGAGTTTGATTCCCAGCATCCACATGGCAGCTAACAATTGTCTGTAATTCCAAGATCTGACACCTTACATATGCAGGCAAAACACGAATTCACATAAAATAAAAATAAACATAAAAAAAAAGAATTTCCTGGGTAAAGAAAATGTACAGTGTGCTTTCCCTAAAGTGCAAACTTTGTTATTTTAAAGCAAAATGGTATGAACACATTTTAACCAATATATTCTTCAAGTTTGACTTGAAGTGGCAGGTGGTAAAAATAATAGTAAAAATAGATTCAATTTATTATTGTTGTCATTTGCACTCCATGGACAGTGGCGGCGGCTGTCCTGTTCTGGGTAATGTGCCTAGGCATGCGCACTGGCTACTACCTGCTGAGTCAGCTTGGAGTCTGCCAATACACCTGGTGATTGGTGCTGAAGACCGATGAGAGAGACAACACAGCTCTCCCACAGCCAATGGGAAATCGGGAAGGGGGATTTCGTTTGCCTTTTATCCACAACAACCTAGTCAATGGGGCTGCCCTTTGTTTTAAATGTGTCTGCTTCTCACCAGACTCCTGGTGCCTGCATCGTTGGCACCTTCTGACCCCTCCCGCAATGGGTGACTAAATAGAACAACACAGAAGGAGGAGGCAGAATGATCTCAGCCTGGTCTATGTAGTGAGTTCTAAGCTAGTCAGAACTACACGGTATGATACCTCTTTCTCTCTCTCTCTCTCTTTATACACACACACACACACACACACACACACACACATATATATATATATATAAACGTTTTTAGAAAGCAACTGCTTGCCTTTATAACTTGTAAGGTGAGAATCTGTTGTTGCTATTATTTTACTATATCTACTATTATTTTTACTATATAAGAAAATACTTGCTGTGCAGAAATTAGAAGGGCCTAGCATAAAGGACAGCGGGCCATGTGCAGTGTACATGCTTCTAATCAATCCCAACTACTTGAAAGCTTGAAGTTTGATGATTATGAGTTTGAGGCCAGCCTAGACAATTAGTGAGCCCATATAGATATAAATACAGATATATAATATATGGATATAGATACAGATGTATAAAGGTAGATAGCTAGGAAGGAAGGAAGAGAGGAATGGAGTGGGAGAAAAATTAGCTAACAATACAGTGAAGTATATTTTTATAAATATATCCAGTGTTTGCATGTAGAAGTTATCATATCAAATTTTATTTAAAGAGTATTGAATTGTTTATAGTTGATAATTTGATGAATTTTTTTAGCTTGTGGCTATATATCCAACAAGACATCACAAAATACAAATGTTTAGTTTATTCTTACATTTATTTTTATCATCCATTACAAAATTCAGCTTCTTCTAGGTTAGTTAAGAGAAACAAAAGGTGAGGCTTGGCCCAGTTCAGTGGTAGTGGGAAACCCTGGCTTTGATCCTTATTATAAAGGTGAACATACACAGGATCATAAGGCACTTCCTTCACAAGTCACACTCTGGGTGGAAACCTTGGTGAATCCCCCAGGCTCTGACACCACTCTTACTCTTCACTGGGACCTGGAGAATATGGGGGCAGATCATCTACTCAGTGAGCCCTTGAAGCTGGTGAGGGAAGCCAGGGCTCTGGAGCTTCGGTACTGAGCATATGAGGTTTATGGAGAAAGATTTTTCCATCTGTCCCAGCAGCATCTGGGAAGCAGAGTTCTTCAAGATAGAGAGATCATGATGCAGAGCATGCTATCCATGCCAGGCACCTGCTGTTTCACGGCACTAACACTCCTAGTCTCAATTGCTTTTGACTGTTGCCAGTCGTTTATCTCAAAGAAAGTAAATCAATAACCTGTCATAATTGCAATGATCTCTTCCTGTGGTGACTGAAGGATGATGGCTCCCATCTGCTCATATAATGCTTAGTCACTAGGGAGTGGAACTTTGGAGACGATTAGGAGGTGTGGCCTTGTTAAAGGAAGTGCATCACTAGGGGTGGGCTTTGAGGTTTCAGAAGCCCCGGCTAGGCCCAGTTCTCTTGATCTCCCTCTGCTGGAGGATGAGGGTGCAGCTCTTAGTTGCTGATCCAGCACCATGCTTGCCGCCATGCTTCCAGCCATGCTGCTAACAAGATAACCCTCTAAAACCACAAGCAATCCCTCTGTTAAATGTTCTCTTTTATAAGAGTTGGCTTGGTCATGGTATCTCTTCACAGCAATAGAAGACACAGTGTCCAAGACACCTGCTTTTCTCCATTTTATGCTATGGGTCACACGTTGTAGTGGGTTTAATAGGATGACTTCCCTGAATTTCATGTCTACCTGAGACCTCCAAATATGACTTTATTTGGAAATAGGGTCTCTGCAGATGTAGTTAATTGAAAATTAGTTAAGGATGTCAAGATAAAATAACCCTAGACTTTAGAATGGGTCCTAAATCTAGTGCTTGGTGTACTTATAAAAGAGCTATTAGGAGTGGTAGCATATGTCTGTCATCTCAGCACTTGGGAAGCTGAGGCAGGAGGATCATGAGTTTAAGCCAAACTATGCGATATGGCAAGGAACCTGATCTCAAAATAAACCAAAGCCACAAACTAGGACTGCAGCAGAGACTTGTGCCACTACAGCCAGCGAATGTCAGGAGCCACCAGAGGCAGTGAGGCCAGGAAGGCCCCTCCCTGAGAGCCTTTGTGGTTGAGGGGTGTGTGGCAGTGCAGACACCTTGATTTTAGTCTGGTTGTCTCCAGAACCTAGTAACAGTAAACTTTCATTGTCTTAAGTCACCACATTTCAGCTTCCCTAGGAAGTTAACACACACATTTTGCCTTTCATGATACAGTCATCATCTCTGTCCACCCTTTGCAGAGATGGAATTGTCAAACTAAGCAATGGATTCTCTGTGGAGTCTCTGCAACTCAACAGTGCTTATTCTCAGATCTCTAGCTTGTCCACAGGTTCTTTCACCCTCACTGCTCATCCTACCACCTGAAGGTGTTTGTGCAGATGGGTGACTGCCTTGTCTGTTGTCTGCTGTTCCATTGGTGCCTACATGGACTCAGGACTAATTCAATGTGTTTACATTTGATAGATACACTTATGCTTGGGTCTGTTCTAAGAAACTCACATTCGATTCTTCATTGGTCAGCACTGTGATGAGATGATTAATACTGCCAACTTGCCTGGACTTAGAATCACCTAAGAGAGACTCCTCTAAGCACATCTGTAAGGGGCTTTCCAGGGAGACTTAACTGAAGAGAGAATGCAGATAGACTGGAGCCTGAACGAAACAAAAAAGACAAAAAGAAAAAGGCAAGCTGAGTGCCAGTATCTGCCTCTGCATCCCCACAGCAGACACATCATGACAGATATTCCAGTTACTTTCCTATTGTTCTGCTGAGATGTCATGACCAAGGCAACTTATAGAAGAAAGAGTTTATTGGGGTTTATAGTTCAGAGGGTGAGCACATGGCCATCATGGTAGCAAGCACAGTGGCAGACAGGCAGGCAGACCTGGGGTAGAGCAGTAGCTGGGAGCTTACATCTGATCCACAAGCAGGAGGCGGAGAGAAACACTGAGTATAGCATGGGCTTGTGAAACCTCAAAGCCCAACCGGTGACATACCTCCTCCAACAAGGCCACACCTCCAAATTCTTCCCAAGCAGTTTCACCACTTAGAGACCAAGCATTCAAGTATGTAAGTCTCTGGGGCCATTCGCATTCTGACCACAACAACAGACCACTTCACAGTGCCATTGCCATGGTCACCACCATGCCTACCACATCATGGCAGACAGTATTCCCTCAAATCATGAACTCAAACTCTTTCATCCTTAAGTGACTTTGATCTGGTCTTTTGTCATAGCGGCGAGAAAAGTAACTGCTGTGACATGTCTTTCTGTATGCTGTGAATATGTGTTGCTCTCATTGGCTGATAAATAAAGCTGTTTTGGCCTAAGGCAAGGCAGGATAGAGCCAGGCAGAAAATCCAAGCCGAGATACAAGAGAAGGAGGATGAAGTCTGAGAGACACCAGAGATGCCCAAGGAGCAACATGCCAGCAGGCCAGTAATGTCACAGCCGTGTGGTAATAGATAGAGTAATAAAAGTGGGTTAATTTAAGATATAAGAGCTAGCTAGTAATAAGCCTGAGCCATCAGCTAAACACTTGTAATTAATATAAGCTTCTGAGTGGTTATTTGGGAACAGGTGGGTGGGAGAGAAACATCCCGATTACAAGTAACCAACTCAACTACCCAGACACTTGCTGGTGATAATTATAATTACTGGCTCATGGCAAAACAGCTTTTCTCTGTGATTCAACAGTGTTGTAACCCACCTAAAGTTATTTCTTTGTTCAGATACCTGGAGATCCTCCAACTAATGTAGAAACAGGAAAAAGCCAGTCCTTTGTCCTTCCCAAACTACTGCCTTCCAGGTAGCAGTGCAGAAGGGAAGGAGGAGGCCTGCTGACACAGGCTGTTCTGGCTCCCCAGGTCCCTATTCCACCCACACACCTCCAATTCCTCCTTCACTACAGTTCCAAGGGGAACTTGCTAGACTCTGCAAATATCCCTAGAGCAAGACCTCTGGAGCTGCCAAGCTACATATGCGGTGATACAAGAGGCACACAGCAAGTAGGGCATGTTGGTTCATACAGAATCACTTAACATCTGAACAGCTGGTACCCAATTGGTGCCTGACCCTCCCCCACTGTATGAACAGCCCTGAATGACCTGTCCTCCAGAAACCTGCCCCCATCCCTGTGCATTGAATGAATTTCATTTGTCCTGTCTACCTTGCCGCATTATAATGACTCATAATGACTGTCCACTTCATAATCATTTAAACGGTTTTACTTAATTAAGCTTTCCGCTTCACCATGACCACCTGTAGGACACTGGGCAAATTAATTAATCTGTAACATTTCCTTCTGTAGAGTCACAATTGGGCCATCTCCTGCAGATGCAGGAGCTGTGAGTTTAAGCCTAAAACAGCGGTTCTCAGCCTGTGAGTCACAACCCCTTTGGGGAGTCAGATGACCTTTTCATAAGGGTCACCTAAGGCCATCTGCATATCAGATATTTATATTATGATTCACAACAGCAGAAGATTACAGTTATGAAGTAGCAACAAAAATAATTTTATGGTTGAAAGGGTCACTACAACATGAGGCGCTGTATTAATCAGAGTCGCAGCATTCGGAAGGTTGAGAACCATTGGCCGAAGGGGCGGTCGGAGCAGTGTTTAGCATTAGATGCCCCTTACTAAGCAGCTACTCCATTTAAGGAGTTGAAGGTGAATCTTGGGGCTCTAAAGAAAATGTAAGCCTCAAGGGTGACTAGTTGGAGTGTTTTGTGGTAACAGAAAATGAAAAACAAGGCTTCTCTTGGGTCTGTCACTCAGATCTTTTTGTTGTTATTTTGCTATTTGATTCATCAACTTTCAATTCTGTGGTTTCTTCTTGTCCTCCTTCCTCCTCAGTCTGTCATCTCAGGAAAGGCCTCCCTCCTTGTGTCTGCTGGCTGCCCTTCTTGGAGTTCATCTCCATTACACCTTCCCTGAAGGGAAGTGACCTGGAATTGTTCAGGTGTGAGCCTCCCAAAGGCAAGATGAAGGACTGGAGAATGCACTAAGGCCCCTTGGCAAAGTCAGCTCCGCAGTGAGGCAGGCTCTGCATCTGCTAGAGACCTCTTCCTAACACTAGAGGTCACTGTTAAAGCAGTATTTCAGAAGCTCGCTGCTTTTTCCAGCAATAGACTCAATAAAGTCCTTCAGAGCACAGATATTATTCATGGAGTCTGAGGGCAACAGCTGGGGTTTTGTCAAGCTCCTACACTGGAATTTATTTCTCATCTCTTCTTGTTTTTCACCTCTAGAAAACAATTCCATTTTCCCGAGGGGGTGAGACCTCTACCTGAGAAAGTTCAGGGCGCAAAAGCTGGCTCTGTCCTGGCCTGCAGAGTCCAAACAACCTCTTCAACTCCGAGCTCCCACACAAGCCCAGCTGCTGTGTTCCTGAGCCTGGTCAGCCCTTTCCTAGGGCACCCTCCATCCTAAACATGCTAAGTCAGAACCCTCCCCTCCATGTTCATACCTCACACCATTCCCCTTTTCAGCCTTCTTCCTGCGGACGAGCTGAGACCTTAAGGCCTCATTCACTAAGTCCTGTTGGGTTTATTTCCTATATTTTTAAATCTATCTTCTTCTCTAATTGAATAATGAAACTCACCTGAGACGGCTTCAGAGATTAGCATACATCCTCGAGGGTATCTCTTAGTCTCTGAATCTTTTTAAAATCACTTTTTGTTTATTTTATACCCATCTCATCCCTCCTCTCCCAAACATTAACTCTTTCTTGAGTTTTGACAATCATCTTCCCAATGCCCCAGCCTCCTGTCTAGCTACCCTGTCTTCCCCTCGACCTCAGACACTGTCATAGCCTAAAGAAACCTCCTGAGTGAGGCAAATGCTTTATATCCAGCCAGAGCCACTGGGGCTGCAGAGCACTGGAAATGTGGCCTGCATCAGTGAGTAGCTGGGTGTAAACGCTATTTAATGTTTAACTCATACAACATAGAGCATCAGTCTGCCTGTATTTCTATAGATGCAGACCGTGCCAGTGTTCACACACCACAGCGCCTTACAAAGAAATTCTCCTCCTTCCTTAGTTTCTCACTGTTTCTCTCTACAAGGTCACTTCCCTTCCTCCGCCACAACTCCTGCAGGGGTGTGTGTGTGTCTGTGATGTCTGTGTGTATGTAGGGTGTGTGTATGTAGTGTGTGATGTCTGTGTGGATGTAGGGTGTGTGTATGTAGTGTGTGATGTCTGTGTGGATGTAGGGTGTGTGTATGTAGTGTGTGATGTCTGTGTGGATGTAGGGTGTGTGTATGTAGTGTGTGTGTGGTGTCTGTGTGTATGTAGGGTGTGTGTATGTGTGTGGTATGTATGTGTG
>PVIH01022296.1:12214-27647 GCA_004025045.1 Sigmodon hispidus | reverse complement strand
ATCAGAAACACCCTGGACTGACCCTTTGGATCCCACTCCACCTAGAGGAACACCTGACTCACTCTTGAGGGAGGGGGGAAAGAACTGGATTTGGCCAGAAGTGGAGACTGATCTAAGCATTACTGGGTCAGTGGGACCATGGGACTGTCTGCTCCCTGCCCAGGGAGGGGATGGGGAGTTGCAGTGAAGAAAAATGACCTGATGTGGTGGGAGGGGGAAGGGACCTTGAATAAGGATATACAGGGATGAAAAAAAAAATTCAGAGGGAAAGATGAACACAAAGAAAATATAGGTGTAGCAATCTTATTTGTATTTCTTCCCTTGATAAGCCATGCCTATCATTCTTTTCCTCTGTATAGTTATTGTTAACTCTTCCACATTTTAAATTCTTTTTACTGTGTTTTTTTTTGATAAATACAAAATAAAGAAGAAAGAAAAAAAAAAAAAGAAAAGAAAGTGAGATAACTGTAAATGAAGCCTGATCTGCAGGGATTCTGGGAGCTGGTTGGTGGGAAGGCCCAAAGCTTTGCTGGCTAGAATGGTAGGAAGCGAAATGGTGATGTTCTGGTGAAAATTAACAAGTCAATTTTATGTTTTGGAGGCCATATCTTTCCACACACATTTGACTAGAGGAGGGCCTGAAATTTGGGCAAGATTTTATTAAGGAAATAATTTCTGGGAAATGTTCAAATGCAGAAGTACAGTTGGATCCCCAAGGAAGAAAAGGGCCTAGATATGTTTTGATATTGCTTTTTTAGAATATTGAGTTTTGGGGGTCTGGGGTGGGTTTGTTTGTTTGTGCATTGGCACAGAGTCTCATTATGTTGCTCAGATTGACCTTGAACACATAGGCTCAAATCCTGCCATAGTCCCAAATAGCTGGGACTGCAGACTCCAATCACCAAATCCTCTTAAACACTGGGTTCTCAAACAGCAGAGACAGGAGAATCTCCATGAGTTCAAGGTCAGCCTTATCTACACAGCAATTTCCAGACCAGCTGGGGCTATATAGTGAGATTCTGTCTCCAAACAAAACCAAACTACTAGGTTGTGAATAGCTGACAAGATGAAGTAGCAATAACTACACTCTGGAATGTTAACCTGCTTACTAGAATCTGTCACCATATACAGGGATGCTAATGAGAACTGTCAAAGCCAGCAGTATTTGATATAGTGGGCTCAAGGTTTATACCTACTAACCACTTTGCAGGCTTTGGATAGCCCACCTGATACTTGGTTGTTCCCTGAGACTATCATGGGCATGAGCAAAGAAAGAGTGGGTTGTCCATGTTTTCTGAGCCAGAACATATGTTTCTGACTACCACGTCACATTTCCTATAATGTTATTAAGTCAGAAGGTTAAAACATACAACTGGAGCAGCTAGTCCTGTGCCACTTGGAACTGAACTTGTTCTCTTGGAAATCCATCTTTCCCCTCTGTGTGCCTTAAAGTGCATATATACATTTCCTCCTTCCTTCCTTCCTTCCTTCCTTCCTTCCTTCCTTCTCTCCCTCCCTCCTCCCTTCATTCCTTTGAGGGAGGGGTTCAAGACAGGGTTTCTCTGTATAGACCAGGCTGTTCTCAAACTCAGACATATGCCTGCCTCTTCCTCCTGAGTGCTGGGATTAAAGATGTGCACCATCACTGCCTAGGTGTCTTGTATACAGTTTTATGAGGTACTTTCCACATCCTCTGATCCATGGACAGTGCTGGAAATTAGCAAAGATTGGGATATTGATTTCTTTTTCCTTTTTTTTTTTTTTAAAATGAGACAGACAAGGTTTCTCTATGTAACAACCCTGACTGTTCTGGAACTCTCTCTTTAGACCAGGCTAGCCTCAGACTCACAGAGATCCACCTACCTTTGCCTCCCTAAATGCTAGGATTAAAGGCACCACCACCACCTGTAAGACTCTGATATTGCAAAAGTTCCATCAATTAAATTGAGTGCAGCAATGGCACATCCTGGAGTAATTATGCTTCCAAGTGCTTGCTTTTCACATGATATATCAAATTCTGAGTTCCAGGCCCATGGCCTTGGAGAGAGACGATAGTGTTGGTGAGAACATAAAGATTTCCCCAAAATCACTGGTGGACAAAGTACTGTAGTCAGAGGTTTCTGTCCCAGCAGCAACTCCCAAATACCCAGCAGCTATCCCAAAGAATTGACTTGGAGGTTTAATATCATAGTAAATGCTGGGCCAGTAGCTCAGGCATATTAACAAGCTCTTACACTTAAATTAACCCATAATCCTTATCTGTGCTTAGCCACCTGGTGTAGTACTTTTTCTCAGTCTAGCATTCTCATCTTGCTTCCTCTGTGTCTGGCTGGTGACTGCTTCTTTGCCTTTCCTCTTCCCAGAATTTTCCTAGTCTGGTCAATCCACCTATACTTCCTGCCTGGCTACTGGCCAATCAGTGTTTTATTAAACAATACAAGTGACAAATCTTTATAGTGTACAAGGGAATTATCCCACAGCATTCCCCCCCTTTTTTTCTTTTCAAAATAAGAACCCTGAATCTAATCTCCTTTGCTTAGCTTTTTTTCCTGATCATTATCCATAACAACTTATAACCATCACTTTAAACAAAAACAAACAGCCACAATCCATTTTTGGGAATGTAGGGGTAGTACTCTAGACCATTTCCTACTAATCAGGGGTGCTGATAATCTTATGGGGACCCAGGGGAAGAGAACCAAGAGACAAAATGGAAGGGTGAACTCAGTCTCCTCCTGCCTTATATCCCTTTCTCTGGCCATATCACTTTGTGTTTCAGACTTCTTAGTACTGGGATTAAAGGCATGTGTGCTTCTCAAGTTCTGGGAACAGAGGCATGGGATCTCAAGTGCTGAGATTAAAGGTGTGTGCCACCACTGTCTGGCTCTGTTTCTCTTTTGAATTGGATCAATTTCATATAGCCCAGTGTGGTCTTGAACTCACAGAGATCCAAACCGATCTCTGCCTCTGCCTCTCTGGTGCTAGGATTGAAGGTGTGTGTCACCACTCCCTGACCTCTACGGCTAACTCTGTGTCTGGCTCTGCCCTCTGATCTCCAGGCAAACTTTATTTGATATATTACTACAAAGTACCGATGTGTGAAATAAGTGGGTTTGGATCTTCAGAAGGAATAAATATAGGAGAGGATGTGTGGAGACACTGAGGACCACCCTTCCCCCAGCAAATGTGTAGTGAGGTGTGCTGGCTGGTGACATGCCAGGAAGCCGTGATGGCATACATCCAGAAGAGGCTGTAGAGGAAGTGGTTTCTAGTGTGACGCTCACAGTTCTTCCACGCTGCCTTGGAACTATTGGATCCTGTGCTCCATCAGGGAACAAACCACCACATCTTGGGAATGGTAATCCCCATTTCTGCTGGACTAAACTCTAATGGCCTAATAGTCCCTAGAAAAACTTGCAGAGCCCTCCCTCCTGCCTCCCACCCCAAGCTATGTGTTACTAATCCAGCAGGCATCACAATCTAACCAAACGGACAAGATGGAATATCGGGTTTTCCCAACCCTAGGCCCCAGCCAGCTAGTGTTATTCCTTTTCTTTCTTTCTTTATATTATTATTGTTGTTGTACCCTGGCTGGCCTTGAACTCATAGAGACCTAAATGCCTCAGCCTCTGGAATGCTGAGATTGAAGGAGTGTACCATCACACTCAGCTACAGTGGTGACCCTAGCCACCAAAGGCACATTTCACACTGTGCCTGTGGAAATTATTTATGGCACCGCCTGTCCTGTCATGAGCTCCTAGTGGGCTGGTCATGCCCTGTAGATGTAAAATGCCTGCCACAGGGCTGAAGAGATGGCTGTTCTTCCAGAGTTCCTGAGTTCGGTTCTCAGCAACCACATGGTGGCTCACAACCATCTATAATGAAATCTGATGTCTTCTTCTGGTGTATGTATACAAAATAAATCTTTAAAAAAAAATGCCTGCCACAGAGAGACCATCTAATAAATGGTTATTAAATCAAACATAAATGCCTAACTAACTAGTTAATCACAATGGATAATTATACACTGCTTGAGAATATTCGGAATGACACTGGAAACCCTGTCTGAGAGAAGCTGCCCTTAGTTGGGTTGAGCCTACTGGCGGGTCAGGTCAGTGTGATGTACTGTCATGTGCTCTTCCAGAGCTCTCAGGCTCTGGGAGGGAGGGTCTCCAGTGTCCTCCCCAGAGCACACACTGCCTCCAGGATGCTAGCCAGGGCTCTGGAACCTGTGGGCGAAGAGCATAGCCCTGAGGAAGATGCTCCCTGAGTTTTACCAAAAGATGCTGGGCTATTGTACCAATCAGAGCAAGGCAGCTCTCTCTGTCTGGATTATTTTAGGGTTAGAATGGCTCCCTGAGGACAGCTGGGAGCCCTGGGTACTGCTTGCTCAACTCACACCACTTCCTCCCCTCTGCCCTAACCTGCACCTCCTCACCCCTGCAGATGTTCCCTTACATATAATTACACACATACACACACCACACACACACCTATACACATACATACATACATACACATAAACACACAGCATACACATATACACACCTAAACACATACATATACAAACACATAAATACACAGTACACACATGCTCACCTGTACACATACATACATGCACACACATATACATATATACATACACAAACACATAAACACACAGCACATACATACACACACACACCTAAACTGGGTTTAGGCCTCAGTTTTCTGGGAATGCTTTCTTTGACTCTCTATTTTCCACTGCCCATGGTTTCCACAAGCTCTGTCCACCCCTTCCTGGATACCATCCTATAGTCAGAAGTTTCTCTGTCCTGCCTGGCCAGTCCTACAGCCCTTTAGTTCCAAATAATCACACAAAGACTTACATTAATTATAACTGCTTGGCCTATGGCTCAGGCATATTATTGACCAGCTCTTTCACTTAGATTTACCCACAATTCTTATCTACATTTAGCCATGTGGCTTGGTACCTTTGCTCAGTAAAGCATTTTCACCTTCCTTCCTCTGAGTCTGGCTGGGGAGTCTAGTCTTCTTTCCAGAATTCTCCTTTTCTGGTTGCCCTGCCTATACTTCCTGTCTGCCTAGCTTTTGGCCAATCATTAAAATAAAATCATTAAAGTAACATTTACAATGACAAATATTTACAGTTTACAAGAGTATAGTCCCAGAACCCATCATTCTACAATGATGCCAGGACACTCGGGACAAGAAACGGTTCTCTCAGTATTACACAAAATAGTCTGTCCAAAGCCTGCCCAGATGCAGTGTAGCCAGGGCACAGCACAGCCAGGGTACAGCGCAGCCAGGGCACAGCGCAGCCGGGGCACAGCACAGCCGGGGCACAGCTCAGCCGGGGCACAGCTCAGCCGGGGCACAGCTCAGCCGGGGCACAGTTCAGCCGGGGCACAGCTCAGCCGGGGCACAGCTCAGCCGGGGCACAGGGCAGCCAGGGCACAGGGCAGCCAGCATTTGGAGGAATGACTGTGTGACCCACAAAGTCTAGCTCATCAAGAAAGCAGGAGTGGCAGCCAGGGGCAGGGCTTTCCAGGTGTGGCTTCCAGTTCTCTCTGGGGACATGTCCATTCTCCAAGATGACAGACAGCTTTGAAGCATTTCTCTTCAGCTAGAGAAAGGAAAGCCAGAAGCACAAGATTACTAAACAAATTAAGGTCTCCCTGCAGAGAACACCAGCCCCTGGGCAAGGTGGAGGAGCCATCCTTGGCTAAGAGGAAGACAGGATGGTTCATCCTGGGAAACAAGGAATTCAGTGCTGTGGCGAGGACAGCCTACAGCGTAGAAGAGTTAGGGCTAAGGTCCCTGTGGAGGTGACAGTGGAAGCTAAGATCTAGACAGCACGACACCCACCTTTTCAAAGTGTTCCTGCCATTAAAGTTGTCCAATGTCATTTGATTCCGAACCTTTGTCAAGTTCAATGATTCAGAGAAGTTATTTTGCAGATCTTCGAAGGGCATCCGAAGGCCCCGTTCCCACCATGATTCATCTCATTTTGGTCACACTGGGCTGGGTGCCCACAACATGCCAAGCAGGAGGACACCGTAATGCCATTCCTAAAGTCACATAAATGACCTCAGAAATTCTAGTTTGCCTCATCAAGATTACCTTGGAAAATGGAAACACATGTACTCTGCCATGCTTTAAACATGCTCTCTGTTTGAGGTTATCTGATCTTCCTTGGCCCCAGAGAGTAGCATTACATGGCGAGGAGACAGCTGAAGTGAAACCAAGTCATATATTATGAAAAACGACAAGTTTAGCTCGGGGTGAGCTAAACTTCGGTAAGCATTCAATGGTCATAGGTAAAGTTTCAAAAGAGCTTTTCTTTTGTAGAAGCTCTGTTAATTACTTTTCTGTTGCTGTGATAAAAACACAGAGACCAAGGTAGCTAACAGAAAAGTGAGTTATGGTCCCAGAGTGATAAGATATCATCATGGCCAGGAGGTGTGGTGAACAGCAACAGTTGGCTGATGGAGCAGGAGGCTGAGAGCCCACACTCTCAACCACAAGCACAAAGCAGAGAAAGCAGACTGGAAGTGGATTTAAGCTCCCTATGACACCGCAGTGACACACTTTCTCCAACAAGACCATACCTCCCAAACCTGCCCAAACAGCACCACAGAGGTCTGAGTATTCAAATGCCAGGTGCTATGGGGACACTTGGCATTTAAATAGCCTCACAAGCATCCTGGCATTGGAGGCCGAGACAACCCAGAACCTGCTAGATTCCTCTAGATATTGTCTTGCAGAAGCCCTAAGGCCTCTGGGATGGTCTGAGTCTGAAAAGACTAGTGACTGAGCTATAACAAAGCCAAAGGGTGGGGAGAAGAAATAGACCAGCCTCACCAGCCAAAGGCCCAACTCTGTGTGTCTTAGACAAAACATTTCTTAAATGACCAACATGTCTACATGCAGACCCAGGGAGAATCTGACTCAGGAGCTAGGTCTATGAAGGAGACAGGCACAATATGAAAAAACTTTTATCCCATGTCAGCTACAGCTACGTGCCAGGTATCTGTGAGCTGAAATAAAGTTGCTGTTTTCAGAAAGAAAACGGGCTGCAAGAGTTTGCCAGTAACCTGAGCAGCTTCTGTCAGTGCCCATGGAAGCCCCTCCTGCAAGCCGCCGGGAAGATGATGATCTTCCAGGCAGTGATTTTTAGGAACAAGCCAAGCTAGAAGACTTATTTAGGTTTGTCTTTGCTGGCAATTCTCCCTTGTCCTTTGTGCAGCCATCTTGAACCCCATCGATTTTCCCTTGGCTTAGTTACAGGCATTGCTACTTGGTAAATACTCCACCTCGTGGACGGATGAGGTGTTTCTGACAAGCTGTTTAAAGCACACTTGTGATGAGTAGGCAAAAGGTCTAGAGTGTATCTGCTTTTCGGTTCCTTGTGTTGGTTCCCACCTGTGTCTCCATTCGGATCCCAGCTTCAGGTTCAGTGTGGTGGTGCACACCTTTAATCCCAGCATTTAGATGCAGAAGCAGGTGGATCTCTGTGAGTTCAAAGCCATCTTAGTCTACACCAGTGGTTTTCAACCTGTGGGTCCTGATTCCCACAGGGGTCACATACCAGATATCCTGCACATCAGATATTTGCATTATGATTCATAACAGTAGCAAAATTATAGTTATAAAATAATTTTATAATTGGGGTCATCAAAACATGAGGAATTGTATTAAAGGGTTGCAGCATCAGGAAGGTTGAGAATCACTGGTCTACACAGTGAGTTTCAGGTCACCTAGAACTGCATAGTACGACTCTGTCTCAAATACATTAAGAATCGCAATGTTATAGATGAGCACAGTGCAGCAGCCTGGCTCACTAATTTGCCCTGGGCCACACGGAGAGAAAAGGGTGAGGCTGAGGGTGAACTGATCGACAGCTGGGCTCTGCCTTTAATCCCTTGTGCCCCTCAGTGTAAGGACCGCATAGGAAGACATGAAGGTCAGAAAGGGTCATGACCCCTGTCTTTGGGGCTACATAAAGGCTAAACTGGATTCTGGAGTAACCATGGATGAGTGAGAGTGAGAGAGAGAAAGGAATAATAAAAGGGATCTGGGACATCCAGTGTCAACTCAGCTCTAAGGGTAGCTGATGACCAAGGGTAGCTGGACAGCCAGCATCAGTGGACCCAACAGGATGTCAAAGGCACACGTTACCATTTGATGCTGGAATGTCCCCCACAGGCTGATGCTTCGAGTACTCAGCCCCCAGCAGGTGGAGCTGTTTTAGGATCTAAAGGCCACAAAAGACAAGGTTTTGGAGGTCACACTCACTTCTGGACAGAGTCTAGCTCTCTCTACTTCCTGGTCTGTCTGCCACAAGAGGAGCCAGGCCACATGCTCCCACCACAACACGCCACACCCTCCCTGACTTTTGTCACAGAGATGATGATGATAACTAAATACAATACATGAGACACATGGAAGCCATGGGAAATCCCAAAGCTGAAGGGCTTGACAAATGTGTGGACCGGTACAGGGCCCTGAAAGCCCTGGGTAATGAGCAAAGTGACATCCCACATGGAAAGGCATGAGAGGCCCCGCATGGAGTCTTGCTACAGGACTGATGCAGTCACCTGAGGCCATGGGGTGAGGTTGGCCATAAAGGGTGGGCTTCAGCTTGGGGAGGGAGTGCCAGGGTAATAGGACTTCAGATGTCTAAGCCCCCTGGTCCAAGCTGAGCCAGGATGAACTCATGGGATGGTATGATGAGGAAATGTTCGGGGAGGGGACACTCTGAGTTTCTTCTGAACTGGAAAGTTGGGATCCAGCACACTGCCTAAAAATCCCAGAGAAAAGTGTTCTCTTCTATGGCCATACCTGGCATGCTCTGCCCTACTAGCTGGCCTATGGTATGTACACAGTCTGTGCTTAGGGTCCCTTGAGGCACAAAGCTAATGCCACAGCACAGCCTGCAAATTTGGGGCACTGAACAATAACATAACTACAGAGTGAGAACAAAGAAATCACTACCAAGGTCCAGAAATCTCATGTCACCGTTATTTTCCAGATAAATAATTTCTCCTGCCACCACCAACAACCAGAACAATGTGACCGGGGACACTTCCTATGTATTCCTAGCCAGGCGCTGAGATTTACATCCCATTGTGACAGAGACCTCTCACTGAACTTCAATACGTGCTTAATCAAATGGTTGGCGGCTTGACCCCAGTGTGTCTTATTGGGGTTATTTATGGATATGGTTTCTTGAGTAGGGTCACTGTGGGGCCTAATCTGCATATGGTTCTCAGAAAAGCTGGGCATTTATTTGCATAAGAACTCACAGAGGGTTATAAAGATAACCAGGGCAGAATCACCACATGGACAGCTCAGTTAACCAAAGCTCCGGAGACTCTGCCTAAGCCACTGTGAACACATGCTGGGACAGCTCATCTTCACCAGACCTCAAGTCAAGAGTGAGCCAGTTGCTGCCTGCTCCATGTCTGAGGGCCTCTTGGTTCTGCCAGGTGCCATGAACACCTCTCTCACTCCTCCCTCTGAGCTCTGCCCCAGGGAGAAGGGATGCATTGTCTGTAAATCACAGAACAAGTACAATCTACCCC
Source organism: Sigmodon hispidus (assembly GCA_004025045.1). Taxonomy (NCBI): domain Eukaryota; kingdom Metazoa; phylum Chordata; class Mammalia; order Rodentia; family Cricetidae; genus Sigmodon; species Sigmodon hispidus. The sequence continues at coordinate 18,060 of PVIH01022296.1, read as the reverse complement.
CACATACATAAAAATGTAGGTATGTGCACATGCAGTACTCATGAAGGCCAGAAGAGGGCACCAGATCCTGCCCTGGAGCTGGAGTTAGAGGCGTTCGTCAGCCTCCTAATGTGAGGGCTGGGAACTCGGCCTGGGTCCTCTGCAAAAGCCCTGTGTACTTTTCACTGCTGAACCATCTCCTCAGCCTTGGTTGTTCTTTTCCTCCAATACTTCAAAAGGCTAACAAGCTCCTGGTGCAGTTCCAGATGGAAAGGCCCTGCCACTCAAACCCAAGTTCCCCTGTCAGTAAGGCATCTTTGTAACTACCTCCCGCTCAAAAAACGCTGCTTTGTTTTATTTTGGTTTTTAATCTATGACTTTACAAAGCTTAATGCTGCCTTGTTTCGGCATGGATTGCACATCATTTGGATCGCTCCTTTTTGCATTTCTCTAAGCCTCTCCAGATTTCTTTTTTCAACTCCATGAGTACCTTCCTAAGAAAAAATAGGGTCATCCGTTCACACTGCCTCACTGCTTCCCAGGGTGTGAACTGGCTGCCCCGGCTCCTGTTGACACCCAGAAGCAGGGAGGGGTGTCTGTTTATAGACTTCCTGCTGCTGAGTTAGGACAAGTCCCTCAGCTCCTTTCTCTGCCCCTGACACCACAGAAATGGAAGAACCCTGAGTCAGCTCCCACGTGCTTCTGCCTCCCTGATACCAGCTAAATGCACACCTCGGGGAACCCTGTACCATGGCTGGAGTCCAAAATGCCTCCCACAGGCACATGTGTTTGGATACCTGGTCCCAGTAGACAGAACTGTTGGGAAGATCCTGAAACCTTTAGGAGGTGGGGCCCAGCAGGTGAAGGGGGCACAGGAAGAGGGATCCCAGAGTGAAAGGGGGTCCCGGGCTAGCCTTTGGGTGTTACATCCCACTTCTCTTCTTGATCATCATATATGTGAATAAACTGGGCTGCAAGTTATCACTGTTGCCACAGACACACCCCCATGGCGAACTGCACCCTCTAAAACTGTGAACAAAAACAAACCTCTTCTTCCTTAAGATGCTTCTGTGGAATCCCGTCACAGCAACAAGAAAGTTACCTCTGGGTCCCATAGCATCCCTTGGCAGGGAAATCTGAGCTCTCTCGGCTTCCATAGAGCAGAGGGCAGGAGACCAATCGATCACTGTATCAATACAGCACCCAGTTAATCCCTCAGTGGGGAGAGAGGATGCCTCAGATGTGCTTGTGTCCTACACATCCCTGTGGAGATGCAAGGGAAGTGGTTTCCTATTGTTCTTCAGCTAGAACAGTGGTCCTCAACCATCCCACACTGTGGCACTTTAATGCAGCTCCTCATTCTTAGCTGGTCCCCAACCAGACCCCCAACCATAAAATTATTTTGTTGCTACTTCATCAGTGTAATTTTGCTGCTGTTATAAATCATGATGTGTTGTGGGACATTTGATCACACTGTGATCTCCAAAATTGTGTTAATTAAATAAAAACCTGAGGTCAGGAGGCAGAGCCAGCGGCTAGGTGACAGGGAGTAGCCACCGAGGGTAAAAGTGAAGTCAGGAAGACAGAGAAGCACACAGGAAGTAGGGAGGAACAGAGAGCTTGGTGGTTCCTTTTGGATTAGAATGACAAGAACACTCTCTTTCTGAGATACTGGCTAAGGAGGAATCAGCTGCTCCACCGCAGGCTTTATTCAATCTCAAGATTCACAGTATGATCAAATCTCCCACAACAGTAATGTAAATATCTGAGGCAATGTCCCTAAAGGGGTCGCGACCAACAGGTTGAAAACCACTGAGCTAACGGCTGTTGGAAAAAGCTTTGGCAGTGAGACCAGCCTTGATGTTTTAGCAATGAGGGTGTGAGTGGGGTAGGGTGGGGGTAGGTGAGTGGATGGATGGAGTGAGAAAGAACTGGTTTTGCTTGGAAACATTTGCTGGAGTTTCTCCTGGAGTCCTGCCTGGAATAAGAAATATCCAGGATAGATATTGCGTTGTAATTCCCCTAGACATGAAGACTCTAAAATAGTTGGTAGGATGTCTTTCTGTACATTGTGAATATGCTTTATCGCCACTGGTTAACAATGGAACGGTTTTGGCCTATGGCAAGGCAGCTTAGAGGCAGGTGGGAAATCCAAGCAGAGAGAAAGGAGGAGGGCGGAGTCAAAGACACAGGCTGCTGCCCAGAAGACAAGATGTAACAGAACACAGGTAAAGCCCCGGAGCCTCGTGGCAAAACATAAACAAGAATCAGTTAAGATGTAAGAGCTAGGTCTGAGCCTGAGCCGTAGGCCAAACAGCTTGTAATTAATATAAGCCTTTGTGTGATTATTTGAGGCTTAGTGGGTGCTGGACTGTGGGTCCAGACCTCAGGGCTAGGGCGCTGGCTACAGGCACTGACCTCTTCCCTCCCTTCAGAGTTATTGCTGTTTCTTTGTTAAGTCATCGCGAATCTTCTAAGAAGAAGATCACTGAGGAGGAAAAGGGAAATTTCATCCCATCGGAAGCCAGAATCTGACGTTGCTTGGCATGTTTGGGGAGAGAAGCCAGAGGTGTTTCTGGAGACCCTTTGAGTTGACAGGGACTTCAGTGGAGTATGATCAAATGGGATGGAGAAGGAGCTGGAAGACCCACTGAGCTGGCCAAAACGCTGCTATGACGCGAAAGGAAGAGATTTTGTTGATTTTTAAATTGCTCTCAACAGACTGCCTTTTCCACAAATTAAAATTAAGTACTGATTTGGTAACCTGTATAAGGATCCCATTTCAAAACACAGCGTATGAACTTTGCAGGACACAGCTCGCTTTGAAGAGCCCAAGAATATGAGAAATTATATGCTTACGGCCCCTTCTCTGGATCATGGAGCCAAATAACTCTCTGTGGTCCTAACTAATTAGAAGGTTTTTTTGCTTTGTTTTGTTTTGTTTTGTTTTAATCCCCACAGTGTTTTTAATAAAGTGTCTTCTGGCTAATGACTTTGGTGCTCTGCTCCTGTTAATTTCACATTCCAGGACACAACAGCTTTACCCATGTCAGGCAGACACGTTTACTTATTATTTTTCATTCCTCAGAGAGCTACCCAAGGTGCCTCAGAGAAAACCACCCTTGATGTCAAAAGTAAGACAAGACCTCCAGACCCTTGCTTGCCTCTACTGTTTCTTCACTGTGGGCTTTACATTCATTGTCCTCAAAGGCTCCTTACAGAACTTAGCACATACAGAGCACCATGGCAACACTCAGGCATGCCAGAGCAGCAAGCAGGGTGATTCTAATGGACTTTCTGGAAAATATGGGGGAAGGGAACCACATCAGTAAGGGAAGCTTTGATGTGCTTCAAGAAACAACTGACTTTTGTCCCCAATTTCTGCCATCTCTTTTAACACAAAATTTCTAAGCATCTGTGTCCAAGGTCGAACAGGAAGTCTCGGAGAAGCCATGGTGCTTTTGTGGTATCATGTGGGCAGTTAGGGCCTGTCTCCATTTTCTAAAACCCCATCAAATTTCCCCCTCCCCCATTTTAAACAAGTTCAAAGCCAAGCATTTAAATGTGGATCGAATCTGCTGCAAGGCCAATTTTACAAATGGTGTTATGAATCTTCATCATTTTGGTGGGTGATGAAGGGTTGCTTTATAAACCAGCCTACATATCTGTTGGGTATCCCTCTTCTGGGCACCTACATTGAAGTTAAAAAAACAAACAATCAAAAAACAGAACAAAACTAATTCCTAATCTTTTGACCGATCAACTTCAGAGCTGTTTCCTGTCTCTGTCAAAAGCTTGCATAGCTTGAGTGTGTTGTGAAGTGTGTGTGGTGTGCGTGTGTGCTCATGTACGCGCTGTGAATTTGTTTGTGCAGTAGTGAGGAGGTCAAGGCAGAGATTTCTTTTTCTTGATGAAATATATGAGATGCCATATGGTGGAGTAACCTGAGAAAGCCAGGTGTGCCTGCATCAGAAACTAATGTGCCGTCACCATGGAGACCAGGGCTCCTTCCACAGCGCAGGGCCTTTCCTCCCCACTCTGAGGAGCTTGCCTGGCTAATAAGAGTCTGTGCTTTGAGGAGCAAGCCTTCAGCACTTCTGATTTCTTTTTCCTTGAGTCTCCCAGGAGAGTTTGTGGCCTCTGGTCTTCCAGCTGCCTTAGAGGAGTAATCACATTTACATCTATAGAGAGCACCCACATCCAGACAATGAAGTGGTTTTTCAGTGTTTACTAGGAAACCAAAGGCTTTCAAGAAGTGAGACTGTCCCCAAGCCGTAACTCGGTCCAAGTCAGGATCTGATTCCAGAGCCATCAGCTGTCTCAGCCCTTAATTTTCTGCTTGAGTCAGATGAGTTGTAATCTAAACTATTTTTTTTTTCTAAATCCATACCTTCCCCATAGATGAGAACACAGTAAGAATCTAAACACAAAAGAAAGACCGTGGCTGTGAAGTAGCTGCTTTTCAGGCTTGTAGTCATGATTTGCTAACAGGACCTCGCTGCCCTGAGAGTGAGTGGCTGAGATTTAGCAATCATCTCATGTCAGTCATTTTCTTAACAAATATGGACTGAGACTCACTTATGCCGAGCATTATCTTCACTGTGTGGGTATAGCTGTGACTAACAAAGTGGACAGACGGCTACCTGGGGCGGGCGGGGGGGGGGGGGGTACCCTTCCCTGTGCTGTGGGCCAGCGCTGTATCCCTGGGAGATGGTACACCAGGAAGTGATTCTAACTCTAGAGTAGCAGACAATTTAGGAGTTAGGGAGCAAAAATTACCCGACTGTAGCGTGAACTGCTGGAGACAGACGGTCCAAGTACTGCCGCTGGTGGGTGGCAGGGTGGCTGTGATGGCCCAGCTGCCTCTCCCCTCTGAGATGATTCTCCCCTTGGCAGATTGCAGTTCTGTTGACCTCCAGGGTTCTCTCTGCTGACTTATGGGAGGGACACCTTTGTTGTAAGACCCAATCTAGGAGATTTTCTTTTCTCATTTCATGTCCTTATGCTTTGCTTTATTCATTTCAACCCAGCTCTTTCCTGATCCTATAGAGTCATTTGTTAAGACTGCTTTAAAAAGCCATGGTGTGGGGGGGGGATGGGGCGGCTCCATCAACACAGTGCAAACACAAGGACCTACCTCACAGAAGCAGAGAAAGATAGGAGGGTCTGCTCACTGCCACAGTCTAGCCTAAGTGCTCCAGGCTAATGACAGGGGCCCTGTCTCAAAAATTAGGCGAACAGGTTTTCATTGCTGACCTCCACATACATGTGTGCATGTGCACACACAAACACACATGCATTCCCATGTATACATGTGATGTGGGATGTCTTTGTGTATGCTATGAATACCACTGTATAATAAAAGAATTGTTTTGGTTTATGGCTGAGCAGCTTTGAAGCATGTGAGATCTAAGGGTAGATACAGAGGAAGGAGGTCAGAGTCAAGGGAGATTCAATCCAGCTGCCGAAGAAGCAATATGTAATGGAGTACAGGTGAGCCACAGGCCATGTGACAAGACAGATTCATGGAAATGGGTTGAGATTCGAGAGCTAGCTAGAAATGTGTCTGAGTCATAGGCCAAATAGCATGTAATTGATATAAGACTGTGTGTGATTATTTGGGACCAAGAAGGGCTATGGGTACAAACCTCGGGCTAGACCAGGCCTTGGGCAGGAGAGATTCATTTGGATTGCAGGACTAAGCTGGGTCAGAAATTTCTTTTGAACATATACATGCACAGACATGAACACACATGTACATGCACACACGTGTGCACACACAGATCTTGACACACACACACACACACACACACACAAAAAAAAAAAAAAAAAAAAAAAAAAAAAAAAAAAAAAAAAAAAAAAAAAAA
>PVIH01022296.1:0-12114 GCA_004025045.1 Sigmodon hispidus | reverse complement strand
AGAAAATCACAAAACTTTGAAATCAAAGTGGCAAAGTCACAGTACCCAACTCTTTGGCCATGCCACAAACCTCAGGGCTGTAGTTTACACTTGGGCTTTGCAGCATGATGCCAAATTGTCAAACACAAGTGAAATACGACCAGGCAATCATATCTGTATTTTGTTACTCTGAGCTGACAGGCGTGATATTCAAGTCGTACACACAGAGTTCAGTGTTGGTAATTAATAAGATTTAGACCAACATGAGCCTAATGCATGTAGTGATGTGCATGATCATGTTCATGACAGTGTTGTGTGGTAATCAGACAGGACTGGTAACAGGTTAGATAGGAGTTAAATCCCTTCAGTCAAAGGCCTCTTGGGCACAAACTGGGTGAAGAGAAACTATGAAAATAAATGGGTCAAGATATAAGAACTCAGATCGGAGACACAGACAAGATCAACTTTAGAGGTGACTTCTGCACTTTCTTAAGCCCAGCAACTCCAAGGGTCTCCAGGCTGTGGAGGAAGCAGAACTAAAAACCAAGGAATCTGGGCAGGAAAAACAGAGTCTGAGAATAATTGTCCAGACTTCTGAAAGACTTCCTCCCAGGAAGCTGGGCTGATATTCAAGATGTTCACAATCAGAGCAAGGACCTCCACCCTCTCAGATGAGCAAAAACTTCTCTTAGGCAGGAGTTCTTGCCAAGGAAGTCCATTCAAAGGGGGAGGGGTGTTAGGCAAAATGGGAGGGGTGCTCAGCAGTTAAACACACCAGCTGCTCTTCCAAAGGACCTGGGTTCAGTTCCCAGCACACACGTAGTGACTCATGACCATCTAGTTCCAGGGGATCAGCACCCTCTTCTGGCTTTTGTGGGTACTACATGCACATGTGGACAGACAGACATGCAGGCAAAATATATATGAAACTTCAAAGCCTGTGCTCCTACAAGGACAGACTTCCTCCAGCAAGGCCACACCTACTTCAACAAGGCCACACCCCCTAATAGTGTCACTCCCTATGGCCAAGCATTCAAATATATAAGTCTATGAGGCCACCGCAGTAACAGATCTTAGAGTGGTATGTACAGTGGCTAAGAGGCAGGTGTCCATAAATGGATGCTTATTCAGGGACTTCCCTCAGAGAAAGACACCATGTTAATTATTATGTGCACAATGTTCTGCCTGCATGTATGTCTGCATACCAGTAGAGGGCACCAGATGTCATTAAAGATGGTTGTGAGCCACCATGTGGTTGCTGGGAATTAAACTCACGACCTCTGGAAGAGCAGCCAGTGCTCTTAACCTCTGAGCCATCTCTCCAGCCCCTCACGTTTCTTTGTATCCGGAAGCCTCACAGCATAGTGTCAGGCACTTCTCCCTCTCTGCCACGCTCTTCCCCAGCTATGACAGCCCCGACTCTGGCTTTGCCTGTCTTCCACCTGGGAGCGCTGTGGTAACCACCTCATCATTTTTTCAGCAGCCAGTAACCTCAGAATTTGAAATCTGTGGAAACCACAAGTTGTGGTGTTGGCAAAGTCAGAGACTGGACCAAAGACAGTCATATTTCATGCAGGAAATGCCAGGTCTTGCTATTATTATTATTTTTTTCAGATGAAGATCATGAAAAGAACAGCAGCTCACAGTAGACCCTGAATAGCTCTCACCGGCTAACATCATCAGTGTTAAGAGTCACCTCCACACATACCTCCAAGAAACTGGGTAAGAACATGCCAAGCTCTCTATATACATTATAATGAAGGCTAAATTAGCACAACTCACTGGCTATTTGCAAAATAGTGTTGCAGTCTGCCCTGCCATGAACTGTGACTTTAATTACTAAAGTATGAAACAGCTCCTGGTACTGGGTTGATGCTATATAAATGTTATAAATATATAACATTTAAGTAAGTTTCTTGCAACACAAATGTGGCTGGCTGAGTGTGGGGTTGTGGCCAGACAACAAGACTAGTCTTCAGTCTCAAAGTGACCACTGGGGTTCTGGTTTTTTTGTCTGTGTTTCCCAGAGAAGTGTGGCTAGCAGCACAAATATATGATCTTTGGTAACACTTTGGTAAGAGGTTGATATGAAGAGGAACTCATTTGATCCTGTAAGCTCACATGCCCTCTTAGAAACACGACCATGTTAACCCAGCAGGCTCCAGAACTTTCTGACTTCCAGTCTCTAAATTTCCAAAGAAGAAAATGTGACTTTCAAAAAAAAAGTCATGGGAGCTGAGATGATGGCTTAGTAGGTACAGAAGTTTGCCATCAATAGTTCTTTTGTACACTGTGAAGATTTGTCACTCGGACAACAGCTGAACAGAATAAGGCAGGAGAGTCAGACTAGGAGAATGCTGGGGGAGAGGGAAAAGTTGAGAAGTCACCAGCAGATTCAAGGAGATGTAGGATGGCCATGCCACACTGAGAAAAGGTATCAAGCCATGTGACAAAGCATAGGTGATAAATATGGGTTAACTTAAATGTAAGAGTTAGCTAGTAACAAGCCTGAGCTTTTGACCAAGCATTTATAGTTAATATTAAGTTTCCGAGTGATTATTTGGAAATGGCTGCCAGCACAGGAAAACTCTGCCTACACCTGATAACCTGAGTTCAATCCCTGGGGACCCACATGTAGAACAGAGAACTGACTCCCCCAAATTGTCCTCTGATTTCTGCATACACACTTGAAAACACACACACACACACACACACACACACGATGTAAAAGAAAAATAATTTAAATTACACAGAATAGTCATGTTTGTCAGAGTCCTGAGTAAGGAGTATTACTGCATGAAAAGATAGGCATTTCCTGTGGCCAAGTATGCTATTATACCTAACTTGGTGTTCTATTGCTGTGAAGAGACACCATGACCACAACAACTCTTCTAAAGGAAAGCATTTAATTGAGAGATAGCTTGCAATTTCAGAGGTTATCATCATGGTAGGAAGCATGGCTGTGTGTAGACATGGTAGAGAGGAGCATGCGAGTTCTTCATCTGAATCTGCAGACAGCAGGAAGAGAGAGAGAGACTGGGCCAGGCTTGAGCATCTGAAACCTCAAAACCCACCCCCAGTGACACACTTCCTCCAAAAAGGCCACACCCCTAATCCTTCTCAAGTGGTGCCACTCCCAATGACTAAGTGTTCAAATATGTGAGCCTATGAGTGACTTCCTTATTCACACCACCACAGTGCCCATTTATTCAGCCTCCCTCCCCAGAAGAACTGTCAGGTGATACCACAGAGAGCACAGTCTGGTTCTGGTGACCGTGGGTTTGGCCCCATGGATCGCTGTGGCTGAGAAGACAGGAATAGAAAAGAAATCATGGCCAAAGCCAAGTGACAGATCACACACACACACACACACACACACACACATAGCCAAGAAACACATACTGATTATTGTAAGTCACTGGCACTTGGTCCTGGGGAAGGGTCTGTTAGCCTACACCAAGTGTAGAGGGTAAATATTCAAAGACTGGCAGGCAGGGCTAGACAGGCCTCCAGACAGAAGCCCCAGCAGCAGAAATGTCAAGTACATTCATGCTGTGGATATCAGAGGAGCAGAGCATGCAAATATGGAATGTCAATGCCTATCATGGGAAGCGAGAACCAGCACGGGGAAGCCATCATGACCACACCCCAACCCATTCCAACTCCAGTTGGAGTCCAAGTGGATGCAGAGGACCCTGCGCTTGTCACCCAAAGTCCCAGTGCACTCCCTAATTACTAAACCCTTCAAAGTCTATTTGGGAGATCAGTCAGGTGACCTGGTGGAAACATAGTGATTCGCTATTCAGTGTGTGTAGACAGGGGAGAATTTGTGGTTGTTCACCAAATTGAAAGCACATTTTATCATCCTCATAGAACAAATGGATTCTAGCTTAGTCTATATGATACTGAACAGAAGATCAAAGCATTGCCCAATCTTGACATAAGCCTCACCCTTTCACAGGCAGATTCCATGTCTGTTAGAGGCTTATATCAACTTGATGCATCAAACTTGGGCAGAGAAAAAAACCCAGAAGAGTTTTCTAAGTGAACTGTAGGGTGATGTAGATGCTGGTGGTTTCAGGTAGAGAGCCCTCGCTTACATAGAGATCACATCTACGCTACTTTAAAAGAAGAAAAGAGAAAAAGAAAAAAGACATAACATATAGACAACTAATTAGATTTGCAATCTGTGAACAAAGTCAAATAAAGATCTCAAATTCATTTTTTCCTTTCCTATGTAGCCTGAGTGCAATGGCCAAAGGAAATTACCATTAAGTGTAAAATAGATGGTGTGAATTTCTATCTGAAATGTGTGAATTTAATATACAACTGTAAATTGGGGAGTGCCTTTTGATTTCCAAAGTAGCTAGGGTTACAGGTAGAAATTTTTTACCCTTCTGACAAGTATGGAGAGCTGGGAAAGAGAAGGACAATTTCAGAGAGCTGGAAAGATCCCAAGTCTGTGGCGAGGACCCAACAGCTTATAAAAGCTGTGCTACAGGGCTGCATGGCTCTGGGGACTGGTGCACCCCCCATGAGTAGGCACAGCCAGCCCAGGACGGTTCCTTAAGCCATGTGACAATTAAAGGGAATGAGTTTCTGTAGTTGTCCAGGGTCCAGCCACAGGTGGGACAATGGATTTAACTCAGCTTTCTACTCCACAGAAGCTCAAATCCAGAGCTTTGCTGGGGTGGCATTTCTGCAGAAAGTCTTAGCTTAGAGGGAAGAAGATTTTCACATAAGATGAGAGATTGGTGATGCCCTTTGAAGAGTAAGTACCTAAGATCTTCAAATCTCCAGAGAGTTGTAGGAAGAGGTGGCCTCGGCCTTCTTCCCACGACAGTGACCAATGTTAGTGAGAGACTTCCACAGCACTGATACAAAACCATTAAGACATGGAGCAATGTCTGCTGGCCTGGGGTCCCTCCTTAGCTGGTAACCCTTCTGCAGGCTTTGCATGGTGGGAGTATCCTGATTCTCTGGTGAAGCTCCTGTCCTCCTCCAGATCTCCTCCCAGCTGCATGCCCACCGATCTGACTGCAATCAGTAGTCCTTGGTTGACAGGACTTTCTCTACCACACAGAGCTTTGAGGGCAGGGGCCGGGCTCACATCAGTCGTGCTCGATCAGTAAGTTGAGCTGATCTCACACAAGCTTCAAAGTAGGAAAGATGAGAAAATAGGCTATGGCCAAAGCCTCCAGACCCCTGCGTAACATCCTAGAGGTCACACGATAAACTTCTGGATGGGAGACCATAGGGCAAGTCCTGTGGAACCTGAGATCCTCCGCCATTATGTGGTGTGTTTTCTTTCTTGTGGAAAGAAAATGAGATAAGCCCATGTCTCTCCAGCCCATGTCTCTTCAGCAAGGTGTACAGAAATCACTGGGGTTCTCTCAAAAGGATGTGCACCAGATCTACAGTAAGGAAAAATGTGGTGCTTGTAATTATCCTAATGTTCTTTATTGAGAAATTGAGGTTGCTGCTTAGTTTCTACTATAAATAGGAATTGATGCCCTACTGTGTGCTACATCAAGTTCAGGAGAGACACTCCCACCTGAGCTTTCCGGGGAGAGCAGACCCTACCTTCTCACGGCCTCATGGCCACTGCAAACTGCTTCTGTGTGCCCGTGTTCGCTGTGACCACCAGGTAAGTAGCTGTTGGCTTTGGGACCTGTTGGAACAACAGAGGAGCAGACACTTCACTCTCCTTGTGTCCTACAGTTTCTGTGACACAGGAAAAACTACCTCGTAGCCCTTAGTTCTGACAGATGCCAAAGTACTTACTCATCCCACAGATCTGAAATGGTTTGGTGCTGGTCAGTTCATTTTATCACATCTGCTTGTTCAGAATGTAGCTCACAGCAGCATGCTGGTAGGGAGCCCTTCGGGGTGACCAACACTGGATGCTGTTCCACCATGCTGGATGCTCTCACTGCAAGGCATCAATTCTGGGAAGGCCGGAAGCATCCCCTAATAACCAACTGGCTCTGCCTAGCCCACACCAGGACTAGCACACCATAGCAGCAGACTCTTATTCGAGATTACTATGGTATCAGAGCTGACAGACTCCTGTGTGTCGAGCACCTCATTTCATCTCAGCAGAGATATCAGAAGTGATGGTTACATGTATTCCCATTTTCAGGTAAAATAAAACACACAGTGAAGGTAAGCCACTTGTCCAAAACCTCACAGCTTGGAAATGGTGGAGCTGGGACTAGAATCAGGTCTCATTCCAGAACTGAAGTTCTCATGACGCCAGTGCCTTTCGCTATCTGATGGGTGCAAATAGGCATCTCGTGGAGGAGCAGGATTGGCTCTTTGGCTGGGGAGGCATTCTGCATAAGGCCAACCCATGGGCTCCTTTGATGCCCAGTCACAGAATGCATTCCACCACCTTCCTCTTTGCAGCCTGGCACACCCTCACCGTTTGCTATTAGTAAAGGCATCTGTCATGCTCTTGGAATTGTGAGAACCAAAGTTATATTTTAAGTTTTAATTACTATGCCATAGAGATCCTTGAAACAAAAATGCCTCTGACCCCAAGCCCCTTCCTTGCCCAAGGACAGACAGTTCCTGAAATGCTGGAGGCTGTTGTTTATGGGAGATAACGGGTCATGTGTTTTCACTCCCCTAAACAAGTTTGTTTGACCCATCTACACTGGGTGTGTTGATCACAGTTGGGCAGGAAGTATGGGGGCAGGAAATATGTCAAGATGTATGCTTACAGGTTGTATGTTTGTCCCAATTGGGCCTGATGGGAAATGCAATGAATTATGGGTTTTCCCTCATAAGCCCTCGTCCTGTTTGATTCTGGGCCATTTCCCAGGAACCTGGGTATGGACCTGGCCTAGGCCCATTTACCCGGCCAGTATTTAATTAAAACTTGCTTTACATTTGGCTTTAAACTCTGGTAGTGGTCTTATTCTCCATTGATGGGGTTAACAGAATGCCCTTGAATGATTGTAGGCAGTGCACAGAAGATTCTATTCCTCTTTATGATCAGCAATGGCCAACAAGTAACTGTCTAAATGTTCCACTCTGGCACGGAAGTCCCTGCCACCTGCCACCTCCCCAGGGAACATTCACATGATATGGGAAACACAAGCATTAGCTCAAGGATTACTCATTACTGACAGGTTTCTAAAAATGAAGCAATCTTGATAATGACATCTTCATGTCTCATTCAGATGTCAGAAGTTTATGAGTGTGGAAAAGTGAATGTTCAAGCCAAAATCAAACTTGTCCCAGGTACCAGCTGGAGAGCTGACTCAGAAGAGCACTGGCTGCTCTTCCAGAGGACCCATGATTGACTCCCAGAACCCACACGCATCTCACAACCATCTGTAACTCCAGTTCCAGGGGATTCAACATCCACTTCTACCCTCTGTAGGCACCAGGCATGTGTATGTTGCACAGACACGCAGGCAAAACACCCATATATATAAAAATTAAAAAAAAAAAAAAACCCTTGCCAAGGCCATCCAAGGACAATGCTGACTGGGCTGAAGAAGTCCAGTTCTCAAGCATAGGAGTGAGTGAATGAGTAGAGGACAGATGCCCAGGATATCACCTTGAGAAGTTGGAGCATCTGGGGGACGGGGGGAAGCTTAAATAGTAAATTTGTTCCTAATGACCAGTTGGGAGCAGCGTGGTGGAGTCCAGGCAGAGGGCATGGGTTTGTGTTACTGCCCAGCCCACTTCTAGAATGAGCCACTGAGGGTCTATCCACACTGCAGGGGTGGGGTGTGCATCCTGGGACTAGCTGAAAGGTACCAGCTTTCTACACCTGATCAGGCAGCTTTATAAAAGGAATTCAATGGAGAATATTGCAGTGGAGAATCAGCTATTGGTTTTTATTAAACTTTTGCTACGCATATATATATGTATTCATGTACAATGAAATGCTTATCTCAATTATTTATAATTTGATTCTCTTTTAAATTGAGCAAATAGTGATCCTTTTAAAAGGAATTTGCCAGATGGAGACAGATGTTGAGAAATATTCCCACTGTTGCAGGGTTTTGTTGCCAAAGCGTTGAGTCTCTTATTAAAACTCTTAATCTGTACAACTTAGATTTGAAGCAATTTTCCTATTTGTTTGGAAAAAAGTTGTAAGAGGTTTGGTGGATTTTGCACTGTTAATACAAAACTGCGACCTTCCAATTAATGTGAGGGACTGAGGAGCATCAGGTTAAATACAAAAACTTCTGCACAATTAGTGTGCACCATTCACAATGAAGCTCATTAAAAAGTTGTTCTCACAGGGAAGCAGAGGATAAAGCAGCTTCCCAAAGAGCAGCAAAGACATGAGGGGGGCAGCCAATGGGTGTGGGGGGTGAGGGGGCAGAAAAGATGGTGAATGGGGGTGGGGGAGTGGGGGTGGGGGCAGTAGGAGGGCAGAGCAGTCTGTGAATGTATGTAGGTGTGGGTGCGGGACTGGTTAAGGGGTTGGGAGAAAGGAGTAAGTCACTGACTCGATTTCAACAAACACTGCTGTTCTTCAACCTTCAAATGTGTGTATTTCTTTTGAAATCACATGAAAAAGCACAAAGTAGAAGAAAAAAATCTCTCTTACTAAAGTAAAGTTGATAGTATTTACTTTCAATCACATCTAAGTTAGGCTAATTTTTAAATTCATCTATCACTATAGTTTCCCTGAACTATTAAGGGCTCCTTTCGTGGCACAGACTAACGAGTCCATGGAAGCTGAGTGTCAGGTGTGTCTCCACGGTCAGTGGACGCACTGTTTGCAGTTCCCTACCAGGAACTGATGGAAACCTTGTGCTATTCCAGGCTCACCTCGGTAGTGGCCAGCTGCCTCGAGCAAGCCCTTCTTTGTTGCTATGCTCCTGCAGGTCTTTGCCCAGCCACTGTGGCTTATGACATTCTGTCCAATTAGCAGTCAGCATGCTTCCTTTTGTGTTCACTGCTATGATCTTACCTTTCCTAGAAGCCTCCATACCATTAATGGTTCAATCAGAGCTAAACAAAAAAGCTGCCCTCTGAACTCCACTGCTAGGCAACGGGAACCTGATGATCTAAATCTCCAGTGGAAAATATTTCTAAAATACAGATCAGGGCAATTATTGCAACTTCACAATAAATTATTAATTTGGTTGGAAACAATATTTTATAAAATTTTTCAGAAAAAGTTGAGAATCAAAACCTGAAAAGCACAAATCGAGCACTGACATGATGCTCTGTTCAGGTTCCGGACCATTTTGGATTTCAAAGTTTCTGACTAAATATACTCAATTAGTAAAATCTATGCAAACATCCCCAATACAAACAACTGTACATTCAGCATCATCTTCGGTCCTAAACACTAAGGGATACATAACCTATGCAGGCAAAGCTTAACTTAACCTATCAGGACTCATTTCTCATTTCTTTAGAAGCAGAGTTTAGAGTCTCGGGTAGTGTAACTTGGCCTCAAATTTATTTGTAGCTGAGGGTGATGCTCCTGCCCACACCTTCTGAAGATGATAGGCCCGTTTTCCTGTAGTGCTAGGGAACAAAGTTGGCTTCATGCAGGCTAGGCAAGCAGTCTACCAACTGTGCTTCATCCTCATCAGTCCTGTGGAATTTAAATGAGTGTCTTTGCTGGTATATGTGAATACGTGCCACCAGTGTGCATGGTGGGTTGTTCGTTCAGTGTACTGAACAGTTCACCTCCACTGAGTGGGACAGGCAGTGAGCGTTCTGCACCTTCATATGCACATCTTGTAAGTTCTTTGCTTTGAGGAGCAGTGAGTGAAGCCAGTTCTCACTGTGAAATCAGACTCATTTATTATGGTCAACACAGGGCTAGCTTAGATTTCAAACTGTAGCTCAAACTGAACTAAAACACTTTATCCACATCTATCACGGGAGAAAAAGTTAAGATTAGGGAGAACGCTTTTTAAGGCTAACAGAATTCACAAGAAGGGTTCTTATGACTTCCTAGAAAACAAACTGCTCTTAAAAAACAACTTTGATGAGTTAAGTGCAAAATGAACGAGAAACATATGGGTTATATTTCCCGAAAGATGCACGAGAGTTTAAACACTAGAGGGGATGTATTTGCCAAGTGTGTCTGAGAAGTGTTACAAAATAGATTTCAAATGCTTGAAAAATAGCCCGAGGTAGCTGGCAAGCCTCAGCTGGGTCGCAACAGTTCATCTACTCCTAACTGAAATAGAAGTGTGAATACTACAGCCCAAGATTTATATTATACAAGAGTGGTCACACTGTGATTTATGTTATACAAGAGTGGTCATACTGTGGTTAGCTACTTGTGTGAGAAATTATTGAAGACATGCTGACTGAAGGGCATCCGAAGCACTGAGCTCGAAACTGGGCTGTGGTGAGGATGAGCTTCAATGGCGCCCAGCAGCTAATGACAGCCATGCATACGGCCAGGAGAATGAGGCCGACAAGTGCAACTGTTGGAGAACCACAGCATTTACATGATGCTCTAAATAAAGGTCTTTGAAACTTTCAGGGTGCTTAGTTTATAAAGCCTTGCACTAAAAAAACAAGAGACATCCACCTGCACATGGACGAAGCACTTGGCAGCGACAGCCCTGGGTGCATTTCCAACTCATGACACTGGACTCCTGTTTCCCTAACCCATCAGCAACATAAAAAGCAACAGGATGTGCTATGACAGTTTCTAAAAACGTCCTGGTAGAAGAGGTCTGTGGTAGGTAGAGGAGGTCTGTGGTAGGGGAAGGTGAGTGGGTGGCTTTGTGTATATTTAGCTTTGTTCAGAGTAATCCAGAGTTAGGCTAGCTTCCAATCCTGCTTGAGAACAATGTCACCCGCCCAGCTTCTGCAGAAGGCCGAGTAGAAATCTGATGACAATAAGCATACCTCAAATATACTCAGCATTGGGGAAGTCATCTTCAGCTCCTCAAGGCCAGTGTCTTGTGTTTCTTAACTGTTGTCATCCTGAGTGACTCAGCTGGGCATCCCCAATCCAAAATGCTCTGAAATCAGAACCCCGGACAAGATGCCACAAGTGAAGCTCCCTCCCACCTCCACCCCCCCTCCCCTCCCCTAACCCCCCAACCCCCCACCCTGGTCAAAATATACAGTAAGAGGACTTAAGGTGTGACATCACCTTTAGGTTTCATCTAAAAAATATGTACAAATCATAGAACCTGGCTCTAGACCTGGTCTCAGACCTAAGACATACATTTCCAAGTTCCAAAGTGGCCCAACTTCTGAGCACTTCTGGCCTCAGCATATTGGATAAAGGGTACTGAAGCTGTGCATGTAACAAACATTTTGCTCTCCGACTGTTGGAAAGAGGGTTAGGGGGAGGGGCAAGAGGACCAGCTCACAGCTGTCTCAGTTTCCTTGGAAAAACCTCCCTGTCATGAATTGCCTGCCCCAATCCATCTCACAGCTCCAGCCTGCACTGGCCCTCACTCAGGCCTGGGCAAAGGAGAGAGACTGAAGGGCAGAGCGGGAAGCTACCTAACTCTTTGCAGTGTACATGTCAGGACAAAAAACGTCACTGTGGTCACAGGAAGTTAAAAAAAAAAAAAAAAAAAGGTGGAGCCACAGAACTGTTTCCAGGTACCTTCCAAGCTGTGTGGCAACGCCCAGCTTCACACTTGGTCCACCTAGAGCACTTCCGGGAACTCTGACAAAAGCCACTTAAAGAAGAACTGTTTATTCCAGCTCACAGCTCAAAAAGGTACAGCTCATCATGGAGGCAGGAGTGTCAGTCCGCTAAAGCTCTGGGCAGTCTCTGCATCTGACACAGGCCAGGGTCCCAGCTGGGGAGCAGGCCAGCCCACACCAACTGCCTTAATCAAGACCATGTTGCAGACATTCTCAGAGGCAAACTCCTCACAGGTATGCCGGAGGCTTGTCTCCTAGGTGACTGCAGATCCAGCAGGCAAAGTCATAGAGAACCCAGAGGTGATACAGCACAGTTCACACCAGAACCTCACTCCTCCATCCCAGAACCTCACTCCTCCATCCCAGAACCTCATCCCAGAACCTCACTCCTCCATCCCAGAACCTCACTCCTCCATCCCAGAACAACCTCACTCCTCCATCCCAGAACCTCACTCCTCCATCCCAGAACCTCACCCCTCCATCCCAGAACCTCACTCCTCCATCCCAGAACCTCACTCCTCC
>PVIH01022295.1:0-27552 GCA_004025045.1 Sigmodon hispidus | reverse complement strand
AGCCCTCAAACAGAAATCTATTAGATGCTCTAATAACAACATTGGGTTAAAATCCAAGACATACTTAAATCAGCTTTTTGCATAAATGTTAGAAAATCTATCTCAGATAAAGAGTACTAGGAAAATGACAAAATATATCAAAGATTCACAACAACATAAGAAACTTAGAGTAAGGAAATATGCAACAAAAGAAAGGACATGTAGGGTAAGGAAAATCAAGAGAGTGAGCAAGAGAGGTGGGATGAGGCCAAATTTGCTTATTGTCTTTCATCTGTAAAGCCATACTTATACTGAGGACAATGAATGCTGGATTCCAGTTTCCCCACTAAACAAGGGACAGAGATGTAAAGAGTATCCTAGAATTCACTGGGTGGAAATCCTGGGGAACGTTAATTTAAGGTTGATATGAGAGAATATTTTATCTCACAACAAAGCTAAACCCAACAGAAACTATCAAGTATCCCACACACACACAACTAAAAGAGGACTCTAAAGTTTAGGAAATTAGGCGGAATATAAGAAACCTGATTCCTTCAAGAAGTCATGACTACATCCCAACACTGCCAAGACTTTTTATCCCAGAAATACATGTTCTAGAGTAATAGACAAATTAGCAGCATTGAAACTGGGTGAAAATGAACTTGTTGATATAGTAAGCAGATAAAAATCTCTCCAGAGGGGGGCGCAGCCATCCTAAATCAAGAAATATTTCTACACAGACCAATAAACCACAACATCAAATTGTTGCCATGCAAAGGAAAAAAATGAGCATGAATTATAGCAATAGCAAAACTCACAGAACATGGCTATACTTCAGATTAAAGTACAAAAGTATATATACTAAGTAAAATATAAACTGAGTATTGTGTATAAAGTACAAAATTAGAAGAAATAAATAACCTATTATGACAAGGTTTAGAGATTCTTTAGAACTGGGGAGACAAAAGCAGGGGAATCAAGAGTTTGAGGCCAGCCTGGGGTACACAGGAAGTTCTAGCCAGTCTTACCTGTGTATGGAGACAATCTCCCAAAACTGTCAGTCACAGCTCATGGCATTTGGTATCCAAATCAAACTACTAAACTGATGTTAATGTTTTAGTATTAACCCAGTATTTGAAAAATGAATATGTATTTAAGCAATATTCATTTCCTTTTTATTTTCCATTAAGTATGTAATTTTATACATCTCTTTTTCAGTTGTAAAATGTTAAATTATTTCTGATAAGCATATTCAGATCTCCTCTGTCAACTGTTAACACATCATTATAAGACAGAGACAACCAGTGTGTATGTTGAGGAAGTTCTCACTGTCAAGGTCAAGAAGATAACAGATGAGTATCTGCCCCAGTCAGTATCTAAAAATTTGCCAATGTGCTCTATATTTTTGCTAAACCTTATAGTTTGCATTGTGAAAGCTGTAGTGAGCTCATATTGTGATTTCATCTAATTGAGTGCTGTTCATTCTGATTGGACACATGGAGGTTGGAGTCTTAAAATATAAAGGCTTTTGCAGTTTATCATATGTTTCTTCTCACAGTGTGTAATGAGAGAACATGGGCAATTGAATGATAAAAATTCCATATTTATGAAAGCCCCAAAGTTCTTCGTTGTCTATCAAGTTTTTATTGTATGTCTTGATGCATTATATTCTGTGGTCTGTGATTAAAGAAGAACTGTAAACCTGCTGGGTAAAAAAAAACATGCCAATTAATTTGCTCCTAAATTTGGAATCATGAAGTCTGAAAAAGATGACTTGGACCTCATAGGATACAGAACCCTCTTCAATGGATGCAACTGTAGATGGAAGCCTAGAGAATGTTAGTCTTAGATTCATACTAATGTGAACCATAAAGTGTTGTAGTCAGCTTTTCTGTTCTATCACATGGAACCTTTTATTCTCTAGATGAGTGTCTGTGGCTATTCAATATCCATGTCACGAAATAGTAGACATAGGAAGATTTTTATTAACTCAAAACATTAACATATTATTCTTTGTTAAAATAGAAATATGGTAACTGAGGACATCAGGGCACATTCAAGATACATATAAGAAGTCTTAATACAGAGTGACAGCCAAGAAAAAAAAATTTACCCTACTCAAGGAGCCCAGAGCCATGTATGCTGTTTCTCTCAGGAGGACCAGTGCAGATTCCCTGAGTGTGTGTGAGAAAATGCAGTTGGAAAAGCAGCCTATCATAGCTAAGGGGTCTTTTCCATCTATTTCCAAATGCACTTAAAAAAAAAAAAAACATTAATGATCCATCAACTAAACAGCCTTGCATGACATACTGGAAGAAAAATAGAGATGAGGAGTGCATATCTATTTTTGATCTTTATTTTTTAAGTCTATGATTGTTTGACTGCATGCATGTCTGTATAGGACATGCTCCTGGTACTTATAGAAGATAAAAGAATGAGTCAGATACCCTGGAACTGTAGTTATAGAGCTACCATGTCAGTACTGTGAATTGAACTTGGATCCTCTGGAAGAGCAAACAGTGAATTATCTTAAACAATGAGACATCTCTCTGGCCCCACAAAATGCCTTTTCATTAAATTGACATAATGGAGAATAGAAAAAAAAATCTCTTTAAAAACTTAGGACCTGTGTACTACTAAAGCCTATGATTTGGGAAGAAGATGGTAGAAAAAAGAGGATTAGAAGAGACTTCTAAATGTTTCTTGTGCCTTATAAAGACTGTTCTTCTTTGGACCTGAAGGGAAAAGAAAATTGATTATGCATGAAAATGACTTCATTTGGACACAGTTTGAACCTAATTTTGTTCTTATCTCTTCTTAGTTCAAGGATCAGTGAGGTTATTGTCATAGTGCAGAATCCAATTTTCCTTCAGTTATGATTGGAGAGAAATATTCCATTTCAAAAACAATATTAGTAAAAACATCATTTCCAGGCCTACAGGGATATAGCCTTGGCCATCTTTGTTCCAGTGATAAAACATGTACAAAACCAAGCAAAGAAAACATTGTTCCTTACATGGGAATACAGTTCAAGCATGCAACTATTGTATATAAAACAATACATACAAAATGAAGGAACTTGAAGCAGCTGCTCACATCACATCTGCAACTGAAAAACAAAAAGTAAATGTTCCTAGAGCTCACCTTGCTTTCTGCATTACATGTAGGTCAAGAACAATATGTAGGGCATGATCTTGCAAACAGTGGGAAGGTTTTACAAATTAATTTACTTAATGAAAGTAATCCCTCATAGACATTCGCAGAGGATAATTTTAATCTATTCATCTCACAAGTATACATGTATATGCACATATTAGCATATCATCTATCTCAATCATTTACTATTTAATTGTGGTACACGAATTAAAATCACTTAGCAGTTTTGAAATATGTATCAATGGTACTCTGTTCTTCTTGCCAATAGACCACCAGTATTTAATCCTTCTAGTTGTAACTTTCTATTGATTGGTTTAGACTTCTTTCCTTTACGGTAATGATACTTATTTATTGTAACTAAGAGACCAACACACATGGGCTAGCCTCATATGAAGCAGAATCTCTAAGACTGAGCCAACGTTGAACTCATTATTTCTTGACAGATGACATGGGAACATAGAGAAAATGACAACTAATATTCAATAGATGGGCCCAACAATGAACAATGCTCTGGTGGTGAGCTCCACTTGGCAAATACGGTGGGGGTTACAGACTGCAAAAGACTGTTTGCTTCAGTCTGTAATTTTTACCTTTGATCACTACATTTATTCCTTAAAAATTGCTACAAGTATTTTTCTACTGCTTGTATGTTTATCTTATGTGTATATTTCATCTATTGGGCACACTTATCACTGTAGATAGTTAGTAAGATAATTTCTGCTAAATCCGTACAATTCTGGTGAATAGAAATAATACTAGCATATTTGTCATAATCTCAGACTAGCATAAGAAAATAACAGTGTTCTCAACTACAAAGACAGCTTTTTGCAAATTTTTACTGATTTTGGACTTTATAGCAAACCCAAATCATATTAGCTGCCTCTGCAAATAATATACACAAGAACAAGTTCCCAGGTGTTTATTGATGAATTACAATCAGGCAAGAAACAAATTCAGTAGACATAACCTCCTGCAGTAATTGCCTTTTTGCACATACTCCCAACCTCACTATATAATACAAGGCTCAAGAATCAGCCAACTAACTGTTTATTGTTCAATTCTTGATTTTTTTTTTGTTTTTTGTACTTTTTTAACAATTTATTTTTAACAAAGGTCTTTTTTCCATGTATCCCCGGCTTGCTCTGCCTTCTCTCATACCAATCCCTCCCAGAGTGCCCTCAGTCTCCCCCCACCACAATCTCCCATCTCCTTCCCCAAAAGGGCAAGGACTCCTAATGTGGGTCAACTCAGCCTCTTGCATCTACTTCAGACAGGTTGTTTTCCTCATGCCAATATCAAGACTGGATTAGGCGCTCCTCTGAAGGGAATGGGCTCCAACGTGCCAATCCATACACAGGAACAGAGTATGATCCTACCCTTTGAGGCAGCCAAATACTGCCTATGCCAATTGAGAGTTGCCTACCCTTGGAGGACCTACCTCTTTTTGCTGATGGTTCCCCAGTGACTGTGCCTAATTCAGTGAGCTCCCCAGAGTGCCAGCCAGCCATCTCTGTGGGACTCCTCCACATAATCCTTATCTTCTTGTTCATACAGACTCTCTACCCCTCTCCCCAAAAGGATCAAGAGCTCGACCCTGTTTTCAGCCATAAATCTCTGCCTCCAACTCTATTTATTGCTGGATATAGGTTCTTCGATGACACTTAGTATGGTTGTTCATTTGATTATATGGGAAGTCCTATTTAGGGAGCCCCTCCACTATTGGTTAGAGACATATTCAGGGACATCCTGTTAGTTCTTTGAGGTTTCCCCAGCACTGGGCCTCTTTCCAACCCCACATTGACTTCCTCTATGAAGATAGTAATCTCTTTTTTTTTCTTTCTCTTTGTTGCTCCTGTCACTCAACAATCTCCTTCACTCATGATTTTTTCCCACCTCTTCTTGGTTACTACTTGCTAGGATCCCAACTTGGTAAAATCTTCTCTGTTTTTCTCTTCTTAGGGGAATCCCTGGATGTCTCTTTTACGTTCCTTCTGATGCCAAGCTGTTCAGGAGTGGTAGTTTGCCACTTGGATATTCTTTGCTTCTTAACTAAAATCCACTTATGAGTGAGAATATCTCATCTCTATATTTCTGGGCTTGTGATACCTCTCTCAGGAGGATATTTACCAAATCTATCCATTTGCCTGCAAATTTTAGGATGTCTTTTTACTTTTTTACTGCTTAGTAGTACTCCATTGTACCACAGTTTGTTAATCCTTTCTTCAGTTGAGGGGCATCTAGGTTCTTTCCAGGTACTTGCTATTATGAATAAATGCTGCTTATGAACATAGTTGAGCTAATGCCCTTGGGGTACAAATATGCATCCTTTGGGTATATGCCCAATAGTCATATTGCTGCATCCATGGGGAGATTGATTTCCAGTTTTCTGAAGAGCAGCCTCACAGTATACCTATGTAGTTGTACAAGTTTACACTCCCACCAACAATGGAGAAATGTTCCCCTTGCTCCCCATCCTCTCTAGCATAGTAGACTGCAACATACAACCAGTAGATATAAATTTCTCTGTTCTAATTTATTCAATATGTTCCCTATGTCTTTAGTTTTTATTTTAGCTCCTCTCTGGCATAGAATTAGGATTACTGGTATTGGTCATTTCGTAATATGCTAGAATTCTTTGATATTATAGGCATAATAATTTTTCTTTTCTTCCAAAAAAATGGAGTCTGTTTTAAATTTTGACTGCTTGAACATTCATTTATTTTACTCAGAATTAAATCAGAAACTTTGACTAATTCATTGCTCTAAATTGAGCTGCCAAGTAATTTTTTACATTTTTTTAAATTAAGAATAAATTGATATTTTTCCATGTATCCCCTTGTTCAAACTCCCTTCCCCCTCCCACCCATCACAATCACCCTCTCTTCTCCCCATCACTTTATCTCCTCGCTAGCAAGGGAAGGAGGTTCCAAGGTCCCAATGTGGCTTAGTTCAGCATCCACTCCAGGCAGATCTGCTATTCTCACCCCATCATCAAGAATGAGTCAGGTGTTCTTCTTGAGAAAATGGGATCCAAGGTGCCTGTCCAAGGTGTTTCAGATCCCAAACAATGTTTCAATGCTTCCTCTCTCTTATTCCAACCTTGGTCCACAATGTTCTTTCTTCCATTTTATTGAGTCTTGTGGTCATGTCTTTGTTCTGTGTGAAAGGAAAAGTATAGACTCAGGATCCCTATGAACAAATTATCAGCATTTAAAAAAAGAGAAAGATTTATTTTCCCCAGAGGGACAGAGGACAGGCAATAAGTCTAAAGACAGGAGATAGTGTAATGAAAGTCTTTAAGGTCAACCTCCAGAGACTTTCTTTCAGGGTCAGAGGAAGGCTCTGCTAACCTGCAATGGAAATCTACTTATCTGGAAATATGTCAGTACTCACACTGTGCTCTTTAGTTCATCATCTTTATTGCAGTCTATGACATTCTACTGTTCTCTTCATCTTCATCTTTCTACTCTGTTTTACATTCCTCTCCCTTGTGCTACATCATACATTCTTGTACATTTTTCTCACTAGTTATTAGTCTTTTACGCAATCATCTGGCAATTCTCTGGCAAGGTCATAGGGCTTGAATTTTTTCATGGTCATAAACTCAGATCAGAGTCTATACTAGGTGATGACTGTCAGACTTTCTTTATAAATCAGGAAAGAAGTGACTTGTAAAAACCTCAGTGAACTCTTAAAGGGAATATGGTCAAATAAGGAGAGAGACCTTAAACCAATTAGTAAAATCTAATAATGATAAAAGGAAAATGTGTATTATTAGATTCCTAAGTATGGTTAGATGTTAAGCTAATTAATAAACTAACAGGAAAGCAAGCATGAAGTGCTACATGCAGAGCCATTTAACAATGCAGCTCAGGACTCCAAGGCCACAGGAGTAAGACTGACAACATTGCTGTGGCACAGTGTACAGGTAAGGCCATTATATGAAGTAGATCTATTTTCCACAGACTTAGTAGCAAAAAATTGCCCTGTTTTTCTTAGAATGCTTTGTGTTAGTAATCTTTACAGGCACATGCAACTATGACCTTATGCATAACTGTAATGTTGTAAGCTTATTATCTATTTACATAGACCTTTAGTCTAGTTTGAACTCTCTCTGAGTTAAAAATGATCTAAGAGTGTACAGTTTGTGTTATTATGAGTAAAAGAAATTAATCAGGCTTTAAATGTCTACAGTCTTGTGGGATAATTGATCTGGCTATAAAGTATGTTCTAATATATTTTTATGTATCAAAATTATACAGTTAAATAAAATGTCATCTTCCTGACCATTCACATATATACATGTGCCTATCAATTGGTTAGAACACTGCTCTGATAATAAATTCCAATTTGTAACAGATGAGAAAAGCTATTGTTTTTCAAGAAATCTACAGCCGGAACAGCAATCCAGACAAAAGGCAGTAATCCCAAAACACCTTGCATATTTTTCCTCTAACAGAAACCTTGTTTTTGATGGGTTGGCCCTATAGATGTCAGCTGAATTCTCACTGCATAACACAATGGCCTGCAATAATTCAAAATAATGGTCCCTAACAATACAGGAATAGTGAGAAGGGAATGTAACCAGAGAAAGGTGGCAGGAGAATTTGTCCTGGATGGAAAAGGGACTGACTCTGGAAAGAGACAGATATGGCACATGGGAGAATAGCAGTTTATAAAGGTAGAAACCCTGTGTTAGGATGAGGTATTAAATCATAATGGCTGTGTTAACTATGTGAGCCAGTGAGGGCTTTGGATGGGTGGATTTTGATACCTTGATTGCAGGTCAGCCTCAGGAGGTGGGATTGGCCAAATAGGCAAATAGACTTTGGTAGTTAGCTTCAGGAATATCATCTAATAGTGTTTAGCAAAGGGAAAGGAAATTGGGGAGAAGGGCAAGGCCAGAGCCACATACTCGAGTGGGCCTGTGTCCCTTCACTGTGTGTTGTATTTGTTATGCTAAAATTCTAATTGAACATTTCAGTGTTTTTTTCTTTCCCTTGGTTCACTGATTTGACCATGTTATGGATTATTTTCTCCATCTTGCTTATGTTTCCTTGTATGTCAATAGCCTTCCTCCCTAAACCTTTAGCTAAATAAGATTTATGTTTGTGTCTTTTGTGGTAATTCACCATCTTATAATAATGTTTTTGAAATTTTACTCAATATTTTACCTAATTTAAATCTTTGAGTTGATTCATTGAGTGAATATAATTATTTGGGGGCATCATTTTTAACTTGATGCTTCATAATCTTGTGTTTCTCTGTTATGAGTCATATATATTCTTTTAGGTACCATATTTGGTTTACATTGGGCTTTTTTTGTTAAATTTACCAACCTCTACTTAAGTGTTCCCTACCAAGAATCACTCAGCTTTGAGGAATTTGGTTATTCCCATTCATTTCATGTAGTCTGTAACACACATGTTCTCTACCATATCTAAGAAAAGGTGCACAATAAGTTTCTTAATCAGAATAGGGACATGATTAGTTAACTCATTTTTACATGGGAGCACAATATACTACCCCCTAAAAACTTTAATCTTTATCAATTGATACAAAATGTAAAGACTGGTATTAACATGAAATTATATCCAACATTAGAGTGGAGTGAGGTTCCTCAATTGATACAATTAAAAAATAAATATAGAGACATTAGAAAGAGTTGTGGTCACAGAACAAAAGGCAACACATATCACAAATTTTCTTTTTTACAGTTCCAAAATATCTGGATTCTAAGTATGTAAAGTTCATGTGTGTAGTGTGTATGTATATTTCTGTGTGACTTCATGAGGATGTACATGTGTGTATTCACATGTATACGTATGTGGATATGTGTGTCTATATGTATAAGTGTACATACCTGTGTGTGTATGTGGGTGTGACTGGGTGTGAGGGTGTCAAGGCATGAGTGTATGTATATGAAGAAACAGAGACAAAGGTAAAAGATAGACTGTGGAAGAAAAATAGTAGAAAAGAGAAATAGAAATGGAGAAGGTATAATATACTAGAAAATATTACTTTTAAGAAAATTGTGTATATTGAATTTTCATCAATAAAAGATTTTGAGTGGCAGCAATATGACTCACATGCCAAAGACACTTGCTATCAGGCCTAATCTCAAACCTAAGTTTGATCCCCAGAACCCAAATGACAGAGACAAGTCTAAGCTGTCCTCTGACCAACACAACTATTCCATGCCATTTATGCACCTAGATACATGTACATACATACACACAGACATACAGACACATGCTTGCATGGACACAGAATAAAGTACTTAACTAAAATGTAATAAAATGTAAAATTAAAACAGATGAAATGAACAACACTAAGGAAGTAAGAAATAATTCTATATTCTAGAAAAAGCAGAAACACTCTTTCTAGAGCATTCAATCTGAAGCACAGTTTGCCATCATCATTATTTAAGCCCAAAGAACTTTATTATGAAAAGCAGAACACTAGAACTATAGAAAGTTTAAGCCTTCATATTCAAACAACAGAGTTTGTGGTAATTAATGTGTTACAGGAGAAATAGAAAGATAATATTGATTTCTCCTTTTCATGCCAAAAGTCTTAAGAGACACTGAAACCTTTATATTTTTCTGAGTTCTGCTAAGTTTTTCATCAGTGTTTCATGCACACTGGCTCTCAGACAGAAGGGGGAAATGTGCAGACCCAGGGCTGTATGTGGTCTAGGCAGCTGGTGAGACTCTCAGAGAAAGTTTATGTTGGAGGCTGAAGCACTGTGGGAGGAGTGCTATAACTCTGCAGACAGTAATAATCTGCCAGATCTTCAGCCTGGACACTGCTGATGGTGAGAGTGAAATCTGTCCCAGACCCACTGCCTATGAAGTGATCAGGGACTCCAGTCTGTCGTGTTGAAGCCAAGTAGATTAGCAGTTTAGGAGCCTGCCCTGGTTTCTTCTGGTACCAATCCAGGTAGTTTTTCTGGTCTTTACTGTATA
Source organism: Sigmodon hispidus (assembly GCA_004025045.1). NCBI lineage: Eukaryota > Metazoa > Chordata > Mammalia > Rodentia > Cricetidae > Sigmodon > Sigmodon hispidus. The sequence goes on along the minus strand of PVIH01022295.1, from coordinate 17,449 downwards.
AAAGACTCTGACTGGACCTTCAGCTCATGGTGACCTTCTCTCCTGCTGACACAGCCAGGGAGGATGGAGACTGGGTCATCACAATATCTGCACAGGCATCTCCAAACAGGAATTATGATAATGCATAGCATGCAAACACAGAACATAGTAACAGTTGAAATCTTCCGCTTAATATTTTCATAATGTCATATTGTAGGAGTGAATATCTTACATAATAGTCTAAGAAATATTGCCTTTGCACCTATTGTAAATTTTTTATGTACAAAGAAGTGACTCTAAAAATATTACAATACTTTTATAATGCCTTTCTCACCAGACACATAGAGGAGCAGGTATATGAGGACCTGAGCCTGTGACTCCATCTTCCTCCCCCTGCCGGTTTAAAGCAACTGAGCTCTCACCACGAAGAAACGGTTTATAAATTCTAGGCAGCTGAGCTGGGCTGAAGGGACCCATGCAAAGCAGTCATCAAATACATAAGGAACTGGCTGATGTCAATCACAGGCAGAAAGACCATCACATGCAGGGTGAGCAATCACAGCTTGAAGCTCTCCAATAGAAACCTCTCAGGTGTCTGTTAACAACATTGGGTTAAAATTCAAGACATATTAAATAAGTTTGCTTTTCCAAGAATGATAGAAAAGCTCTTTCAGATTAACAGTGCTTTGGAAATGATAAAAATTTCAATGTTCAAAAATTCTCAACAAAAGAAACTTAGAGTAAGAAAACATGGAATAAATGAAAGGAAGGGAGGGTGGAGGAAAAGAAGAAAAGCAAGAGAGGGGAGGGATATTGAGAGTAAATTTGTTCATCTTTCATCCATAAATTCACTCCTAAACAATGAACACTGGGCTCCAGTTTCCAGACTAAAAGAAAGAGACAAATAAAAAAAAATAAAAAAGCAGCCAAGAAATCTCCCTGTGGAAATCCTAGAGAATATTAACATAAGATTGAGATGTAAGATGCTGTCTGGGAAGGTTTAAAAGCAAAGCAGGGAAAGAAGATCAAGGTCCATGTCACTGAAACAAAGATGTTACATTTAATGCTGAATTCTGGGAGAAGAATTTTATGAGAAAAATTGTTTCCTCTTTTTCTCTGACACAGACACATTTCCCAAGCTAGCCCATATTGTATGCCATCAGCAATACACCTAGATTTGTGTTAGTGTCTGAGTTCCTGTTCACTCCTAGACTTGTTCACACTGAGCCTCCAGTGATCCATCAGAGAACTTCAAGATTGCTTCTCTTCTCTGATTCCCAAGGAGAATTATGTCTTGTTATCTTGTAATTCTCTGCAATTTCCTGTACCTGTAATATTGGGGAGTGGCTTTTTATCTATGACCTCTTTTCTTCTATGGGTCTAAACAGAGTTGATTATTTCAGTTTGTTCAATCTCTTTCTTTTTGTTAACATGAAGTGGCCTCTTCTAGGTACCTCATATGCAGAAATAGAAGCTTTGATGCTCTATTCAATTAACTTTTCTCAACTGGATGTATGACCTCATTGACTTCTCAAACTGATCTTGGTATATGTGTCCATGTGTGTTCTGTAAGTGTGTTTATGTGTTTTGTGTTTACATAATTGTTCCTATGGATACTAAATACTCTGAGTAAGGATTTGTCATGGTATCTGATTTTCATAAGACATTCAGACTCTTCTAACACACAGCCATTTGCACCTTAATTGCTAGTTTTATTTTAGGCTCCAATATCTTTTTGAGATAATATTTTTTCTCTTAATATATGAAAACAATCATCTGTCTTCCTTGTTACACATAGAAGAGGACCACTGGGTACATAATTGAAAACATGACTTCTAATGAAATCGCATCTTATTATGCAAAAGTAACCTCAATTTGATTCTATTTGACTTTATAATTTCTTTCTATATTAAATGATGTTTTAATAGATTCTGTATCTCATGGAGTCACTTTTGGACCACTATGACCTGGTACATTCTGTACCTCAGAGAGCTGCTCTTGGTCAATAGGAGCACTTTGTCCAATAGCAGCTAGAAGATTCTGTGTCTCAGGAAGCAGTCGAGGTGACAGGCAGATGGATGGGTTTGGGGAAGGAAGTGGAATTTGTAGTTTTCAGGGTCCAATGGGGTGTTGGTATGGAGGTCTAGCCACAGGAGTCTTCCCTGCTGGACTGCAACTTCTGTAATAATGGATGGGGGTGTGGAACATGTGTTTGTTCCTATCCCAAGAACCAAGAGACTGAGCTCACAAGCTAGGCTAAAAAAAGAGTCACTCAACTCTTGGTCCAAGAGTGACTGGTGGATTCTGTGTCTCCATGAGAGACAAAATCTTCCAGCCTCTATTGGACCAAGGGATTGAAACAAGAGTTTAAATTGAACCAAGAAAGGCTTCCTAAGTCACAGAACCCTCCAGTTCTGATTGGACAAAGAATGCCAATTGGACCAAGTGTGGCTCCCTGAGACACAGACACAATCAGAGCTGAGTAGACGAAGAACAGCTCCCTGAGATACAGGTACCACTTGCGCCAATTGTAAGAACACAGGGGAGATATAAGTGCAAGCATATCTACAGCATAATAAAAAGCAATATGGCACCATCTAGAGGTTCTAAACAAGAAAACCTGAACATCATAATGTAAGAGAAGAAGAAGAAAATAAACTAAAAGATAACTTTATGGGTCAAAGAGGGATGAATGTCTCTCTGAACAGCGTGATCCTGTGGTGTCCGAGGCAGAGTGGGAGTCAGGTAGGTTCAGACAATGAGGATTCCAGGTTCAGCACCAAGTAGGAGGTGATCAAGTTCCAGCCCCTGGGGCTCCCAGGGACCTCATCCCAGAGGTCAGAGTCACAGTCCTAGATTTGACCTCGTGGACAGGCCTGCCCTGGACCACAACTGAGAAAACCATTTTCCAGAAATGCCAGGGAGACACATCACAGATTGACATGCCCTGGCTTCAAGGCAGGCTGCATCATCGAAAAGGGATAGACATCTCTATGAACAGCATCACCCTTTGATGTCCAAGGCACAGTGGGAGTCAGGCAGCTTCAGACAGCAAGAATCCTCTGACCTGACCATTGTAAGGAATCGTGCAGATTTCATGCCCAGAGTAGACAGGAGACACGCAACCCTTGCAGCCACAATGGACTAAGATTCCACTAAGAATTGAATAAGAGTGAACCAAGGAAGCAATGAGCAGGCACCAGTGCAAGAATACATATAGCAATTTAAAGAACAACAAGGATCCATCTGAAGAAGCTGATATCTCTACAACACCAAGACCTGAAGAGAGCAATGAAGAGGAAACAGAAGGAAACAAAAATACAAACACCCTAATGAAGATTATGAAAGAATTAAAAGAGGATATGAAAACCTCCCTCAAAGAAATAAAAGAAAAAAATAAAAAATTAAGAAAGATGAAGAAATCCTTGAGAAAATCAAGAAAGAGAAATCCAACATATCAAAGAATTATTCCATGAACTAAAAATTGAAATAAAAACAATAAAGAAGGCACAAACCAAAGCAAAGGATGAAATAGAGAATCTGAAGAAATGATCTGAAAATACAGATACAAGCATAAGCAACAGAATCCAAGAGATGAAAGAGAAAATCTCTGGAGTGGAAGTCTCAATAGTGCAAATTGATAGTTCACTCAAAGAAAACATCAAAAATAAAAGAGAGATAACACAAAAGGTTCAGAGATTTGGACACCATGAAAAATACCAAACCTGAGAATAAGATGAATAAAAGAATAGAACAGAAAAAATGACCTGATTTGGCGGGAGGGGGAAGGGACCTTGAATAAGGATATACAGGGATGAAAAAAAAAATCAGAGGGAAAGCTGAACACAAAATAAATATATGTGTAGCAATCTTATTTGCATTATCACCCTTGATAAGTCATGCTTATGTTTTTTATCTTCTTCATAGTTATTGTTAATTTATCAGCATTTTAAATTCATTTTACTATTTTTCTTGATAAATACAAAATAAATAAAGAAGAAGGAAAAAAGAGAATGAAAAAATAGAAAATGAAAAAAAAAATGAATAGAACAAAAAAATTTTTAAAAAGTGACCAAAATGGACATTACTTATTCACCTCAGGAAAAAATTACCAAGATGAGATTTCCATCATGAATATTTATGCCTCCAATATGAGGGCACATACTTATGTAAAAGAAACACTACTAAAGCTTAAACCCCACATCAAATATCATACTCTAGTAGTGGGAGATTTCAATATCCCAGTTACACCCTTGGATAGGTCAACCAGACAGAGAGACTCAACAGAGAAATAAGGAGTCTAAGAGAGATTATGTTGCAAATGGATTTAATAGATACTTACAGAAGTTTCCACCCAAAAAGAAAGGAATAAACATATTTCTAAGAACCCTATGGAATTTTATCTAAAAGTGACCACATAATTGGTCATAAATCAAATATCAATAGATAGAAAAAATGGAAATAGCTCTATGTATCATATAAGATCACTATGGTCTAAAGTTAGATTTCAACAACAAAAAAAAAATTGAGAAAGCCTACAAACACATGGAAACTCTCCACATTGAACCATTGCTGGGTCAGGAAAGAAATTAAGAAAGAAATCAAAGACTTCCAAGAATTTAATGAAAATGAAACCACAACATACCCAAAATTACAGAACGGAATGAAGGCAGTGTTAAGAGAAAAATTCATAGCACTAGATGCATATATGAAAAACCAAGAAAAATCTCACACAAGTCGACTAATGATTCAGCTAAAGGATTTAGAACAAATAGAAGCAAACTTACCTAGAAGGAGTAGATGGCAAAAAATAATCAAACGTAGGACTAAAATCACTACAATAGAAACAAAGAGAACAACACAAAAAATAAATGAATTAAAAGGTGGTTCTTTGAGAAACTTAACAAGATAGATAAACCCTTATCCAAACTAATCAAAGAGCAGAGAAAGAGTATTCAAATTAACAGGATCAGACATGAAAAGTAGGAGACAACAACAAACACCCAGTAAACCCCAAGAATTAACAGGTCATACTTTAAAAATCTATATTCTGTAAACATGGAAAACCTAAAAGAAATGGGCTGCTTCCTGGACAAGCATCAATTATCAAAATTAAATCAAGAACAAATTAAAGACTTAAACAGAACTATAACACCAAAGGAAATTGAAGCTGTTATTAAAAGTCTCCCAAATTAAAGAAAGCCCAGGACCAGATGGATTCAGTGCAGAGTTCTACCAGACATTCAAAGTAGATCTATTACCAATACTCCTCAAACTGTTCCATACAGTAGAAACTGAAAGAATATTGTCAAACTATTTTTATGAAGCCACAATAACCCTGAAACCCAAGCTACTCTAAGATGCAACTAAGAAGGAGAATTACAGACCATTCTCCCTCATAAACATTGCTATAAAAATATTCAACAAAATGTTGAAAAACTGAATGTAACAACATATAACAAAAGATCATCCACCAAAAATGATCAAGTAGGCTTCATCCCAGAAATATAGGAATACTTCAACATATGAAAACTGGCCCTCCTGATTTGACTGTGGGTGGATCTGTTCTCTGAAATTTCAGGATGATTTTATTAAACATAAAATATATCACCACATGCAAGACTTACTGATGTTTGGATGTATGGTTTTCCTACAAATGATCACATCCTGGATGCTAGTTCTCTACTGTGGCAGTAATAGAAAGTGGAAGAATCTTTAAGTAGTAGAAAATATAGAGAAACTCTTCTCCATGTGTAGATTCTTCTCTTATTGTGTGTTATCTTTCCTTGAAAAAAATCATCAATCATCATCAATCTCTATGATGTGATACTCCTAAAAAGGAAGTTTAATGCAACATTAATAATATATACTTTGAAAGACTATAGACCTATCTCATTGTGTCTGTAGTAGATCATTTGGTCCTGTAGTTGTGTATTGTATTTTCTATGCTGTTGTGACTGAAGTAAATACTTTAGGTAAAATGTTTTCATTAGCTCCCTCACAGGAGGCTGAATAGCTCATATTGGCTGTCATTGTTTCACACCTTGGCCAATTCCATACCTTACTTACTGTGAGTAGTGCTGCAATAGACAATGAAATGAACAAAATATTGTGATGTGTTGCCTTGTGTCATAGGAGTACATACCCAAAGGCAGTGGAGCTGGTAATGTGGAGATCTTATTTTAGTTTTCAAGCAATTCCTTTCTTCAGTGATTTAAAATTTTTGTCAAGTAGGTCTGTTACTTCTTTGGTTATAGTTACTCCAAGATATTTAATACTATTTGCAGCTATTATGAAGGGTAATGTTTCCCTTATTTCTTTTTCAGCTCTTCTATCTTTAGTGTGTATAAGGGCTACTGATTTCTTTGAATTAATCTTGTATCCTGCTACATTGCTGAAGGTGTTTATCAGCTGTAGCAGTTCCTTGGAAGAATTTTGTGGGTCACTTATGTATACAATCATACCATCTTCAAATAGAGATAGTTTCACTTCTTCTTTTCCAGTTTGTATCCACTTAAACTCTTTTCGTTCCCTTATTGATTTAGCTAAAACTTCGAGAATTATATTGAATAGATAAGGGAAGGGAGGACATCTTTGTCTAGTTCCTGATTTTAGTGGGATTGCTTTGAGTTTTTCTCCATTAAGTTTGATACTGGCTGTCGGCTTCTTGTAAATCACCTTTATTATATTTACGTATTCTCCCTGTATTCCTGATCTCTCCAGGACTTTAATCATAAAGGAGTGTTGGATTTTGTCAAAGGCTTTTTCAGCATCTAAGGATATGATCATGTGATTCTTTTCCTTTAGTTTGTTTATATGATGGATGGCATTTATAGTTTTTCATATGTTAAACCAGCCCTGCATTTCTGGGATGAAGCCTACTTGGTCATGGTGGATGATATCTTTTATACATTGTTGTACACAGTTTGCCAAAATTTTGTTGAGAATTTTTGCATCAATATTCATGAGGGAAATTGGTCTGTAATTCTCCTTCTTTGTTGTGTTTCTGAGTGGCTTGGGTATTGATTAGTGTAATTGCTAGACTAGTTTACATTCCCAGGAATTTTTGTATGTATGTGTAAGCTTTATATTCTGTTCACATTCCTACCAACATCTGTTATCATTTTTATTAATAATTACCATTATGACCTGACTAGAGATCTTAAGGTAGTTTTAATTTGAATTTTTCTGAAGATGATGGAGATGAAAATTTTTCATATGTTAATGTTTAGTTGAGTTTCAGCTTTTGAGACCTGTCTACTCACTTTCTAAGTTCATTTATTGATTGCACTGTTTGCTTTCTTGTAGTTTAGTTTTCTGAATTTTTCAATATTATTTAGAAAGATATAGAATTAGATATGTTACTTGCAAAAACCTTTTCCCATGCTCTCATCACTCAATTGATTGCTGTCTTTGCTGTGCATGATTTAATGCGATTTAACTGGTGCTATATGTTGATTGCTGACATGTTTCCTGATCAACTAGAGTCATTCTCAAGTATCCCTTGCCTATATTTCTACCTGGATATGCTGTAACTATTAGCCTTAGCTAGGATTTAATTGCTGTGAAGAGACACAAGCACTATGGCCATTCATATAAAGGAAAACATTTCATTGGGGCTGGTTTGTAGTGTAAAGGTTTAATCTATTGTCACAATGGCAGGAAGCATGATGGCACACATGTCGACATGGTACTCTAGAGGCAGCTGAAAGTTCTACATCTGGATCCTTGGGTGGCAGGAAGAGTCAGTGACATAGCAACTTTTCTTCTGATGATGCCATTGTTAGAGGCATAGGGAACTTTAAGTGTGCCTGGCACAGGTTTGCCTTATGTTTTTAATGGGAACATTGTTCTATGAGAGATTACTCACAGAGAGAAAGGCATGAGCTGAAGGAGAAATTGTGTTTGATCACTACCTGACCCTATTGAAAATAAAACCTTTACAAGGTGAGTGTTGTATTTAATTTACTGGTGATATTCCAGGCCTATGTTATGCTACTTATCTGAAACACTTAGGTTCAGTTATTCTTTGATTCCACTTGATAAAGTGTTTTGGTCTTCCAGACCATGCTACTAGTGTGATTCCATATTACACACTGGCCAAGACAAGAGTCACTGCTCTGACTCAAATATAAAAATAAATTTGACTCCTTTTTATCTTTCTTAATAGTTTTTATACTCTTGACTGAATAAAATTGTTTGTATATTTTCTGATAATTCATCATTTTATGAATATGTTTTTGAAGTCTTCACACAATATCTTACCTATTTCAGATATTTGAGTTGAAACCTTCTGTAAATTATGATCTTTGGAACATCCATATTTTATTTTATTTTTATGAATCTTATGTTTCTGTGTTATGATTCATATCTGATGGTTTAAACACCCCTTTTGGTTCATTTGAGGCTTTTCTAAATTTAGAAATCTATGCTCAAGAGTTCACTGTCCAGTAACTCAGAGAACCAATCAGTTTTGTATTTGTAAGGTATCTGGAGATCTCCAGCACTGTTATGTAGTCTGTAACACACTTTTTCTCTGACATATCTCCAAGATAGGTGCTCAATGAGTTTTATAATAAAATATGGGCGTGATTAGATAGCACATTGTTTTTACACAGTAGGCAAAATTTTTCCGTTCTAAAAACACATTAGGCAATGTTAATTAATATAAAATGCAAAAATTGGAAAGCAGCATCTGCTGACACAAAATTATATCCCACATTAGAGTGGAGGAAGGTCTCTCAATCTCCACAGTTGGAAATCAGATACAGAGACTTCAGAATATGTGATTTCAAAAACAAAGGCAACAAATATCACAATTTCCTTCCTATAATGATCCAAAATATGTGTATTCTAAGTAAGCAAAGTTCATGTGTGTATGTGTATACTTGTACATTTCTTAATTGTACATTTTTTGTATAATTCATAAATGTGTATTTAAATATATATGTGTGTTTATGTGTGTATCTATGTTTATGTGTGTGCAAGAGTATGTATGTGTATGTGAGTGTTGGTATACATGAGAATGGCTTGACTGCGTTTCCATGTATGTGAATAAGAGAGATAAAAGTAGAAAGCAGATTAGGACAGAGCAGCTAGCAGGAAGGAGAAGGAGAAATGGAAATTAGTGCATTTGGTCAAAATATATGATATACTGGAAATTTGTTGTTTTTAAGAAAATTGTGTACAGGGTTCCCTGCCCATTCACTCAGATAACCATTCAGCTTTAAGGTATTTGGAGATCTCGAGCACTGTTATGTAGTCTGTAACACACTTCTTTTCGGACATATCTCCAAGGTAGGTGCTCAATAAGTTTTGTAGTAAGAATATGGGCGTGATTAGTTAGCACATTGTTTTTACACAGTAGGCAAAATTATTCCCTTCTACAAAACATTAAGCATTGTTAATTTGTTTTTTAGCCATTGTATTATTTATTTTCTTTATTTATTTTTACAAAAGTTTATTACAATATACAACAGGTTCCAGGATAACACTTCATTCTAACTATCGGTGGTAAAGATGTTACAGTAGGGAAACCAGATGTTTAACAGGCTTCAGAATAACATTTCATTCTAACTGTAGGTGGCAAAGATGTAATGGCAGGGGATCCAGATGTTTAAATAGGAATGGGAGAGGGTCACTATCACCTCAGTTAGGAGGAACACCTTACTTTTTGCCGGATTTCTTAATTCTACCTGTGGCCAGGGGCCCCTTCCCTGTGGCCTTGGCTTTTAGTACCTTGAGTTTCATTTGCTCCTCATTTGATTCTGCTTGCAAGCCTTACCTTCCTCATCCTTGTCCTTGGCCTGCTTCTTGGTCTGTTTCAGGGGCTTCTTTTTTCCATCTTCATGGCCCGACATGACGCCTGCAGACAGCCCAATCATGAAGCATTGTTAATAAACATAAAATGCAAAAACTGGAGGCAGCAATTGCTGGCACAAAATTATATCCCACATTAGAGTGGATGAAAGTCTCTAAATTTCCACAGTTGGAAATCAGATAAAAAGATTTCAGAATATGTTATTTCAAAAACAAAGGCAACAAATATCACAATTTCCTTCTTATGCAGATCCAGAATATGTGGATTCTAAGTAAGCAAAGTTCATGTGTGTGCATGTGTGTACATATACATTTCTATATACATTCATGAATGGGTATTTATATATATATATGTATAGTGTTTATGTGTACCCAAAAGTATGTATGTGTAAGTGAGTGTTGGTACATATGAGAGTGGCTTGACTGTGTTTCCATATATGGGAAGAAGAGAGATAAAAGTAGAAAATAGATTAGGAAAGAGCAGCCAGCATGAAAGAGAAGGAGAAATTGAGATTAGTGCATTTGGTCAAAATACATGATATACTGGAAATTCGTTGTTTTTAAGAAAATAGTGTACAGTGAATTTATATCAGTAAAACATTTTAAAGGGCAACAACATAGCTCACATGCCAAAGACCTATGGGTGATGTCAATCATGAGTTTGGTTCTCAGAACCCAAATAAGGAAGAGACAATCCTGCACTGTCTTCTGTCCGAGCTGTCCTTTGAACTCAACAACTATACTATACCACATGTGCACCCAGAAACATGTACACACAAACACATAGAAACAGAAAAGCACACTTACATAGACACAGAAAAGGCTACTTAATTAACTATGATGTAATACAAACTGAAAGACAAAACAGAGGAAGTAGATATAAGTAAGGAAGTAAGAAAGCAGCACTCCTGAATGCAGAAAATGCAGGAGCTTTCAACACAGAATTTAGGTTTTATCCATCATCACTTTAGTCTAAAAAGACTTAGGATGGATAAGATAATTCCAGAATTATAAAAAATAAATCTCATATTTAAGCAAGAGAGATTGTGGTAGGTTTTAGCAGAAGAAATAGAAAGATAATACTGAGTTCTCCTTCGCACTTTCATATAAAGTCTTTTCATACCAAAAGACATAAGAGAAATTGAACCCATTATACTTTGCTGAATTCTGAAAACTTGTTTTTCAGGGTTTCAGGCACAGAAGCAGTCAGGCAGAAGGGGGAAGCGAGTAGGTCCAGGGTTGTGTCTGCTACAGGCAACTGTTGAGACTCTCACAGGAGGTTTTTGTTGGAGGCTGAAGCACTGTGGGAGGTGCACTGTAACTCTGCAGACAGTAATAATCTGCAAGATCTTCTGCCTGGACACTGCTGATGGTGAGAGTGAAATCTGTCCCAGACCCACTGCCTATGAAGCGATCAGGGACCCCAGTGTACCTAGTGGATGCATAGTAGATCAGCAGTTTAGGAGCCTGTCCTGGTTTCTGCTGGTACCAGGCCAAGTAATTGGTTGCACTGGACAAAAGACTCTGACTGGACCTGCAGCTCATGGTGACCTTCTCTCCTGCTGACACAGCCAGGGAAGATGGAGACTGGGTCATCACAATATCTGCACAGGCACCTGCAAACATAATGAACAAGCAAAATATACAAACATTAAATATAGTGAGATTAGAAGTTTGTCATTTATTGTCTTTGTAATGTCATAATGTCAGACTGCATATCATTCACATTAGGTTAAGAAATATTATGTTCTAGCATGCACTATAATTTTTTGAAATGACTCTAAAAAGATGTAATATTTTCAGTTTCTCACCAGACACCCAGAGCAGCAGGGACATGAGGACCTGTGTCTGTGACTCCATCTTGCTTCCCCGCCTGTCTGATGCCACTGATTTCTAAACACAAATCCCCAGGTTATAATGTCTGAACAGCTGGGCTGGGCTAGAGGGGCCCATGCAAAGAAGTCAACTAAAATGCATAAGGAAATTTTTGAGCCTTGTGTGTCAGTGGCTGATATCAACCAACAGGCAAAAATAGCATCACAGGCACTTCAAAATAATGACTGAAAGATATCAGATTACAGCCCTCAAACAGAATCTATTAGGTGGGTAACGTTGGGTAAAAATGCAAGACACATTTAAATCAGGTTACTTTTCCATAAATCATACAAAAGCTCTTTCAGATTAACAGTACTAGGGAAATGGTAAAATACATTCAAAATTTGATAACAACAAAATAAATTTGCAGTAAGAAAACAATCAATAAAAAGGAAGTGCAAATGGAAGTAAAGAATAAAACCAAGAGAGAGAACATTGAGGCTTAATTTATTTATTTATTATTTTCCATCTGTAATGCCATTCTTATACTGATTACAATGAATATTAGGATCCAGTTTCCATATTAAACAGAGGACAGAAATACAAAAAGCAATCCAGAATTTATTCTGTGGAAGTCCTGGGGAACACTAATTTAAGGCTTGAGATACTTGAAACTTTCATCTCAAAGCCAAGGCAAACCTAGCAGAAACTAACAAGTATTCTCCCAGCAACTTTGACCATCTGAAAGAGCACTCTAAATTCTTGGAAATGGTAGGAGAACAAAACAATTTCTTTGAGAATATATGGCTGTCAACCTACACTACAAGTATGTTTATTTCAGATGCAGGTTTGAGAGTAATCTAGAAATTATCAGTATAGAAACTTGGGGAAAGTGACATAATGAACAGTTAAAAATCTGCCCAGAAAAGGGCAGTAACATCTTAAATGAAGTAATAATTCTACAGTCACCAATAGAACACAATAGCAGAGATTCTTGTAATCCAAACAAAAAAAAGTTTGAGTATAAATGAAAATCAACAGCAAAAACAGACATCAGCAGAACATACATGAACTTCACATGGGTGACCTCTGAAAGTAAGTATAAAATGTAAATTATAAACCTAGTATAATGTTTAAAGAATAAGAAACAAAAAAATAAGCAATATATCATGGCAAAAATCCAGCAACACCACTATTATATGTATGCCCAAAGGATTCACATTATTACCCCAAAGGCATTGGCTCAACTATGTTCATAGTAGCATTATCCATAATATCCAGAACCTCTAAACAGCCTAGGTTTTGCTCAACTAAACAATGTGTCAACAAACTATAGTACAACTACACAATGGATTACTACACAGCAGTTATAAAAATGACATCCTAAAATATACAGGAAAATGGATGGATTTGGAGAATACCCTCCTGAGTGAGTTGTTCCTAATCCCAGAGAGATAAGCATGAGATTACTCGCTCATAAGTGGATTTTTAGACAAATATCACAGAATACCCAAGTTGCAAAACACAATCCCTGAACACCTTGGAATCAGGAGGAATTTAGGAGACATATAGGGATTTCCCTAAGAAGAGAAAATATAAAGATCTCCTTAACAACTTGGGATCATAATGGGTGGAAGCCAAGAAGTGGGAACAAATCATGAGAAAAAGAGATGGTTCAGTGAGAGAAGCAACAAGGAGGTAGAAAAAAAAAGACTAATATCTTGATAGAGGAAGCCAATGTGGTGATGGAAAGAGACCAGGTGCTAGAGAAACCTCCAAGAAATAAAAGGATGTCCCTGTCTAGGTCTCCAACCAAGAGTAGAGGTAGGGGGTGCCTAAACAGGAACTCCTCTATAGTCAAATGAATAACTACACTAAGTATCATCACAGAACCTACATCCAACAATAAATAGAGGTAGAAGCAGAGATTCTAGGCTGAGCACTGGGCAGAGCTCTTAGTCCTTCTGAGAGCTGAAGAAGAGAAGAAACAGAGGCATCAGACTCTGTTTCTGTGCTTGGGCTGGCACCTTGGGAGCCATTTTGCAGAGAGGAGTACCTAGCACAGTCTTGATATTAGAATGAGAAAATTAGATGCTTGTAATGAATGTGCCTTGCTGAGTGGACCTACCTTGGTATTTCTTGACTTTTGGGGGAGGGGATTGGTGGATGCTCAGGAGGAGGGTAAAGGTGGACTGAGAGGGATTTGAAGGAGGGAAGGATGGTGAGCAGAGGGATACATGGAAAAAAAGACTTTTTAATAAAGAAAGGAAAAAAACCTTTGTAGCAACCAGGCTGTGTCACACAGCCATTTGTACCTGCAAATGAAAACTACTAATAAAAGGACTGTCAAAGGTTGCCAAGAAAAGGAAAAACGTACTGGTGCTGAACATGTTGTTCTCCAAGGGGAAAAAATGGACTGCATTAAGAATGGAGGCAAAGGCTTCAAGACAAGGAAAGAGTTTCTAATGATGCCACTTGTAGTTAGAAAGTAATTGGGTTGAAAGAAATCAGTATTTCCTGTTTTATTCATAATTTTGGAGATTGTAATGAGAAAATGAAGATACCATCAACTATTTCCCATGCAAAGTCAAATTCTCATGTTTTAAAAGAAAATACTCAAGTTATATTAAAGGATGAAATAAAATATTACTGTAGATGAAATAAAAAATAAAATAGCATCAGGGAGGGTTTTTCTTAAGGAAAAATATTGAACACTTGTAAAGTATCCATGTTTGTACAAACACACATATCATTTATGAAATCTCTGTTTCACAGCTTCACCTGTTAATTATACAAGATTTATTTTTTGCTGTTTTTGAACAAAAAAAATTATTTTATTTTATTTAAAAAATAAAATCTCTTTTATCTATGTATCCCCTGCTCCTCCTCCCAAACCCTTCTGGTCAGTCTTCAGCCTCCTTCTTCCCCATGCCCCATCCCCTTTCCAAAATGGACAAGGAGTTCCAAGGTGGATCAGATCAGCATCCATTTCAGGCAAGTCCAGTTTCCTCATCTACAATCACATGGTTAATATGTATGGGGAAAGACAGCTCAGAGACTGAATCTTGGTGATAAGCCACCCCAGGAGGTTTTTGTTTAGCCCTGGATCACTTTGGAATGAACCTTGCTAATATCCAGAGAGTAATAGTTTACAACAGCATCAGACACCATGAGATGGATGGTGAATGTGAAGTCTGTCCTAAACCAACTGCCACTGAACATGGTAGGAACTCCACGAATAACCATGGATGCTCGACAGATAAGAAGGTTTGGGGGATGTCCTAGTTTTTTTTTTTGATACAAGTTTATAAAATGAATACTATATATAATGACACTCTTACTGGCACACCAGGAGTTGGTGGCTCTTTGTCCTAGAAACAGTATTAAAAAGAAGCTGCAAATCACAAACACTCAACAGCTTATGTTCTGAAAGACCTTGGACTGGCACCGTGGATTCCACGCCCTCCAGTGGAACACCTGACCCAGTGCTGATGTTGGGGTAAGGAGAGTGGATCTGCCAAGAGAAGATGTTGAACTAAACCATATTGGGACCTTGGGACCTCCTGCACATGCTGGGGAGGAAATAAAGTGATGTGGAGAAGAGAGAGTGACTGGAAGGGGTGAGTGGTGGAAAGGAGCTTGAATAAGGATATACATGGATAAAAGTATGACTTTATTGATAATAAAAAAAAGAAATTGAAAAGCCAACAAAAAAAGAAGTGGAAGATTGGGTTGGCACAATTCCCACAGTGGAACATGGAATAATAAACATACCTCATTGTAACAGATATACTGAAAGCACCCCAGTGTAAAACATCATGTATGCATAATCTGAAACAGCAGTAATGAGCTACATTGCAAGAAGCCATAAAATAAAAGAAAAATTAAAATTAAATAAATTCCATAATTTTATTGATCAAGATATCAAGGCATGGGAAACAAAGACTGCAAGGCTGCAAGGGATGGTCCTACCATTCTATTACTTAAAAATAACCCAGAGTAACAGTAGCCACAACATGAGAGCAGGTGACTACATCTCTGAGACCTGGCCTAGAGATGATCCATAGGCACCACCAAACAATCTTTAAAGATGCCTTGGGAAATCTGCACTTTGACTAATGTCTCAATATGCAAATCAGTTCAGAAAAGCTTGACTTGTTGCTCAGAGGACAGCTGCCCTTGTGTCACTTTTAGGCAGTTAGGATTAGTAGAGAATTCCCTTGTGTATTCTAAGTGGGTATCCCAAGTGATTTTATTTTACTGTCTTTGAAATTGTCACTTTCTGTTATTTTGAGATTCCATATGAGAAAGTGAGCTGCAGAAGCCATGTGGCCCCTCAGAATTAAATCTTTTTAGAGCATGTCTTTGTGTTTATTCTAATTGTTTATTTTCTCCACATATATGTCTGTGTACCACATTTGTGTCTATTGCCCTTAATTTCCAGAGGAAGGTATTGAGTCTCCTGCAACTATTGTAGCAGATTGCTATAGAGTCCTGTGGATGCTGGAAACTGAACGTTTGTCTACTGCAACACCAGAAAAAATCTCTTATCCCCTGAACAATCTCCCCAACACAAATGATAGTTTTGTATCTCATAATAACAACATATTTTGCTTTGGGGTACTTTTCAACAAGAGAAAATAATTATATTTAATAATATTGAGAAAAAAGAAGATGATGTGGTTTAGATAAGAGAAGAATTTGAGTACACTAGAAGTCTTTAATCTAAATGTCATCAGGAGCAGAAGAGGTAGTGAGCTATGAGCAAGAGATGAAGAATGAGGTTGGAAAAATAAACTTAGAAATAACAAGTATCACTAAAGATAAGACAGGTCTCTCCAACTTCTCACTCCAAAGCCAATGTTGAGTCCACATTAACTCATCACAAAGAGAGGAACATCGTACCCTGTAACCTGTAAACACTTAATCAGAATCCATAGTTTTTGTCAATTAGTATCCAGGTTAAGAGTCCTAGCTTGGTCTGTGACCAGGATGACAGATATTCTGGCAATGTTCCTACTATGAAACACGGGGCAGATATTGATGCTAGGCTTTGTGTCCCTCTGGGCACTCACCATCAATTTTGCACAGATTTCCTCTTTTAAAGGAAAACCTCAGGTTAGCTGGGAAGTGAGGCTCATTCATAGTCAGCACTTCCCTTCTCTATGGCACCTTATCTGGCTTCACTGACAATCTGTGGGAAAGTCAGTCTTTTCTGTTTCCTGGCACTTGACAGATAGAAATGTCCCAAACCCTGTTATCCTCATATACATTCATTATATTTGAAGAGACTGAGTGAAGCTCAGTGCTCCCCAATCAAAGACTGAAGAACATTGCATCATGATTGTCCTTGCAAGGCCATGTAGTCTTGTTCTCCATGTTGTTGTTTTGTTTGATGGTAAAACTTTTATGGATACCAGGTTGATGTCACTAACTCTGTGCACATGGTGAGAACTGTGTATCTGTGATCTCCTGTTCTTTCCTGGACACAGATGCTCAGTTTTGGTCCACACACTCTTGCCCTGATGTGCTACCTCACCACAGAATCACAAAGAACCTTCCTGCCATGGAACAGAACTTCCAAAAGTAAGCCAATATCAAACTTCTTATTTACTTTTCTTCTAGTGATTGAAACAGTGATGCACACATAGGGCTTCACCTTTACACTGTAATTCAAAGCAAGAGATGCTTGCATTATTGCACAACTAAACAATGCCCACTCACTTCAAATGATGGTAGTGAAGTGATTTTCACCATTGCTTTTCCAATGTCATGGGCAAAGCCACAGATTATTGTTTGTTGACCTTATTTCCATCTCTTTTGTATATATCCTGCT